>JABFQB010000045.1:0-14967 GCA_022817105.1 Pseudanteris insignis
GAGTCTGATCTTAAAAAAGAACTTTTTGAAGACTCTGCTTTTGTACTATTGATATGATTGAAGTTATCTAGTAATATTGCTACAGACTTTCATTCTAAATGCAGTGCCAAAGCATTGGCACAGCATAATGAATAACTATTAAATTTATTTGAAATCGACAATAGAATATTTAAAATTTTTATAATTATGTCAATAATTTGTATACATATTGAAAAAAAAGTCAATCCTTGACAGATGATTAAAAAAATTCATTAACGTAAAATGCATATAATGAGAAACAATCTGAATAAGCAACACTTGATGCTGATATGATCATAAAAATCAGTTCAAAGACCAAAACATTTATGGGAAGAAATAAAAAAAAAGGAATCATCTGTAGTGCCTGGTCAACAAGGCAGATTCCTCCAACTCGCATTCCAACGCTCGCTCAATCAATTCGCCAACGTTTATTTTAAAAACCCATCAGAATATCACATTCATACCCCTGCAAAAAATTGTGATAAACGTACATTTAACCTTGAAATGTCCTCTTTAACTTCCTCTATCACTTTGTCCTTAGAAAAAAAAGAAAAAAAAGTTGTTGACCAAGTGACAAAAAAAACGACGTAACAAACATTAGTAAAAACCACAGAGCATATTAAATTACTTCAACATTTTCATGTCCTCTATCTCGATGATGATTAAATGACGATAAAATAAAGTGTAACGAAGATAAAGACAATGTGGTCGTGGGTTTTTATTAACAAGTAACTAACACGATAAACGAAAAAATTAAACACGGGAATAACTCGTTTTAATAATTATTACGTTCATCGAGTATTATTACTGAAACAAGAAGTCATGGTTTAGGTTAAGTTAGTGTAACAGCAACAATTGGTCATTTACGCAAGACATCGAAAACAGTTAGAAAGTCAGACAGACGACTGATTTTGAACATTACGGATCGCGTGAATCACAGAGAAGTCGACAGAGGAAGTATCAAGGCGCTGGAACGTTCCCTTGTCTTGAGAAAGACACACCCTTGGGACATAACAGGATCGTCGTGTTATCGCTGTTCCGACATGGGAGTCGTAGACGTACCAATAGTTGATATGAAAGAGGTGTTGAAAGCGTCTTCGGAGAATCTGAAGAGGACGCAAGTTTTACCGACGCCCGAGTCACCGATGAGCAGTAACTTAAACAAATAGTCATAGGTCTTTGCCATTTTTCATCGACGGGATGCACGTCCAACGCGAAACGTCGTAGACGCGCTCTCGCAATACGCCAAAGGTGGTGTCGGTCAGTTGTCCCACACTTTAGGCTACTTCCGACTAGTTCGCTAACTCGCTTAATCAGTCGAGCGGCGAAGGAGCGTGCTTTACTTCTTTGGATTACGACGGTCAATGTCGGGAATAGTCGTAGTTTTCGTTAAATGCGCGATGCTTCAAAAGTTTTTCGACCCACTCCTCGAGCGGCAACGTAACACTGGGACGAACGTTGCTCGCGACCAATTAACTGCGCGATTTAATCGCATTCAACATCTGTCAAGATACTACGATGACAGACCTCACTGACAACGGCTCTAACATTTTTCCACTCGTGTTGTGGCAACATGTATGTATGATGTATGATGGAGATTGTCTGGCAAAGCGCACGCTCAGTTTTGGCTCAGAACACTTAGATGGCGCAAATAACGCTCTGTTAATTTTATAATAATTACATAATTAGGCTTGTCAACTGTTCGAAAAGTTTGAAAAAGTTCGAACATGTTCAGAAAATGTTATAGTTCGAACAGGTTCAAACTCTGATAACTATGTAAAAATATTATATGTGTCCCATATATGGGACATGTATGGGATAAAATATATATTACCATACATGCGACATATATGCTAGGATATACGCTCTATATATGGTCCAAAAAAAATTAATTAGATTATATTATTAAGTTAAGCGTTTAAATACTCTATAAGCGCACAATTTTTGTACAATTTAGTGAATTCTCTTGAAATTGATCGCTTTTTATAATTAAAAAAAGGATTTTTTTGAACTTGATTACTTAAACAATATTTTTTTTTTATCGAAAGATACTTTAAAGTTATATTAAATCATTAAATTTATGCGCAATTAACGATATTTAGAAATTTACTAAGCTGTTGTAGAAGCTTGAATAAATTTCACATTTACCCGATTCACCTTACTGATGAAATTAGTTAAAATTCACAATTCATGAAAATCTAGCTTTAAACATGTGCTAACTGCTTATGAAGTTGATGCACATACATAACCTCACCGCGTGACACCGCGCATAGGCGGTTAGCTAGGTACTGCAGCATTTTGCCTGTTAAATATTATTTTGCATCAGGTTTCATGGTGCTCTATTTTCGATATTTACTTATAAATGACAACAAAAAGAAACAATTCTTGCAATAAAACTGTAATATAATTTTTCAACGTTTATTTAACTTATAATAAGTCTTTGTAAAAGTACGAAGCTTTTTATATTATTCACTTGATAATTGTAAACATTAGTTAAAAGAAATGGAAAATCAAAATTCAAGTCAACAAAAAACAAAAAAACGTAAAGTTTCAAAGAAGACTAAAAAATCCTGGCGTAAATTCGTGGATACAAAAGATGTTGACAGCTTTTTGGAAGATCAAAGATTAGAAGAACGTTTAGGTACCCCGTTTCATCTACGAAAGGAGGAAGAATTATTTTACGTAGATGTATCCCCTGATCAGAAACTTTTGACAAGTAGATCTGAAAAACAGTTAACTGCAGCGAAGAAAGAACCTAAGTGCTTTGAACTTCTGAAACCATTGACAGCTGTACCAGATCCAATCACGAAGCGGAATCGCGTTAGAACTAGAGAGGAGCGCAGACATCCAATTGCTAAAAGTAAAGAATTAAAAAGAAAATTAAATAATCAATTGAAACTCAAAGAAAGGTTGGCATTAATAAATAAAGCTATAGAGCAGGAAAGAAGAAAAAATAAGTACAAACGTGGAGATTTCACATCAGATATTTGGTCTGATGAAAAAGATCCTGCACCAGATCTAAATCAAGAATGGTTATCAAATAATATTGTAAGACATACTTTGAATAATATTGGTAAAAAAATAAAAAATAAAGCCAATATTACACAAAAAAAACCATCAATACTTCCAGCTATAGAATTGCCACATCCTGGCACATCTTACAATCCATCATATCATGACCATCAAAAATTGTTGGCTGATGTTTTTGATTTAGAAGAGAAGTATCAGAAAAATGAACAACATTTAAGAAGAACTACTTCCCAAATGTTTAAAAAAGTAAATATTCATCTGTCATTATTGACTATAGGGTCTCGCTTTTGCAATTTTATCTGTTTAGCCTTATTTATATAAAATTAAATAAAAAAAATTATTATATAATAATATATTTTTCAATGTTTTACAATTAATATTAATTATAAATTACACTACTTTTGTAATGTATTTATTTTCATTTCAGGTAACAATCAAAGATAGAGAAAAAGATTATTTGAATGAAATGTCTCAAGGGCTGAACTTAAATGAAAATGATGAAAACAATGAAGCATCAGAAGAGGATTCAACTGATAAATTTATCAATCCTCCAGTTAAAAATAAAAAAAAAACATTAAAAGCAAGAAGGAAACAAATGGAGCAAAAAAAATTAGCTCAGGAATTAGCTAAGAAAAAATTGGAGAAAAAAAAAATTGTTGATGTGCACAATTTAGAAAATCATAAAAGAGCAATTAATATGATAGAGAAAAAGGTTGAATTTTTGCGATCTTTGCGTGAAAATCTTAAAAAAAAGAAAGATTTAGAACCAAAAAATATAAGCCGTGTTAAATATGAACCAGCTGATCCAGATTATTTATTATCTGATGAATTATCTGGGAATTTACGGGGTTCGTCTACATGTGGAAATTTACTCAGAGATAGATATAAATCCTTACAACAGCGAAACATTGTAGCCCCTGCAAAATTAATTTTGTAAGTAATCTATATTTATGCAATAACTTGTTTATATTCTAGGTATAAGTTTAAACAATTTCTTGATAAATAATTAATTAAAAATTAATTAATAACAATTCAAAATTTAATTTCTTATTATATTGCATTATTTTTAACTATCAATATTTATTTGTTTTAGGAAACGAAGCAAAGCTAAAGTAAAGAAAATCATTAAATCAGATCATAAAATAGATCTTCAAGCAGAAATGAAGAAATACTCAAAATAGTATTACCTATTTTTATAGATGTACTATCAACATTTTTAATAAATTCAATTTTGATAATATAATAAAGCGTTTCATTTTAATACTTATTTTTTCATTATCTTCACACTTTTCTATAATTTAATAATCTTGGGCATAAAAATTTAATTTTTTGTTTTTCTCTATTGTATTTAGCATGAATAATGCTAGTTGTTTGTAATTCATATTTGAAATTTCTTTGTCACGCATGTTTGATTTCTATTTATAAAAATTTTGTTACTGACCAGAAAGGTAAAATCAAGTTAGTATTTAAGAAAATTAAATTCCATACCTTCAGAGCACATAAAGCTATAAATTTCAGATCATAAAAAATTATTTTTAATAATTCACATTTGATAATATATTTATTGGCTGCTACTTGTAATTCATGAAGACTCAGTTTTTCTCTGAGTAATGTGACATTTGCTAAATTTTCGTGAAAAAAAGCTGAATTGAAATTTTTTTGTACTTCATCAACAGCAAGCCAATTAAAAGTTGGTAACGGAACATAATTTCTTTTTATTGAACTCATTTTAGAGAGCATTTTTATTTTTTGTTCCTGCTCTAAAATGAAACACAATCGCTTCTTAAACAAAGTTTTGTTTTCACTATTTTTTTTTATATTAGCAGTTCTACATATTCTATAAGTATATGAATTAATATCAGTTTCATGTATATTACTTAAGTAACTCAAATTACTAAAAGTAGTATACTTTTTATTCTTTATCCATTTTTCTTTCAAATTTATGTCTTCATGAAGTTTATTAAGTTCAACATGAATATTGATATTTTCATTCACTAATCTTTTGATTGGCTTTGAAAGATTTCCTATTGTTTCTGTGTGAAATTTTAATGCCATTTCAAATAACCTTTCAAAAATATTTTCCGTTAATCTAGAAAATGTTATAAAAATAACTCAGTGCTCAATTTGTTTTTTAATTTGATGCAAATCATATAAAAAGTAGAAATTTACTTAAGTTTACAGGAAGCAAATTTTTCATTAATTGCATGAACTTTTTTATTGAATACATCAACATTTTCTTGTAGAGATTTTTGTACTCGTTCAAATTTATTTAAATGAGATTTATGGTTTTCTTTGAAGTTTTCTAACATTTGAATGTCGTCGTCTAAAATATAATTTTCATTAAAAAAAAATAAAAGCAAATGTTAATAAATTGATTTTTTTAACAAATATAACAGACCTATCGTTTTTAAGTCCGCTATAAGAGTATTATAAGTGTCATCATATTTTTTATTCATTTGTTCAATATACTCTGCATGATTTTTTCGTTCAGACTCTCTTAAATTTGTAATTTTCTCTACATGAATATTTAATTCATCGACTTTTTTTTGCTCTTTTAATAATTGTTTCTTCCAGTTATCGATTTCACTCGCTGTATTTGTATCAGTTTTTTGAATTTGTTCTTTTGTCATATTACACAAATCATACAATTCTTCATTAACCGATTGCAAACTATAATGCAAATATTATTTTTACTATACATTCATTTTGTATTATTTAAAACTAATATCATAATAAAAATTATTATCACTTGAAGATGCATTGTTTCAAATTTGTCAATTTCTCATTATATAACGCTTTTTGCGTGTTAATGATAAAAGGTTTTTCCAATCCATCAACTGCAGTTTCACTTTCATTAAAAATCAAAGGTTGTAACCTGAGCGGTAGTGAAATATTTCTTTTTTCTTTATTTAAATCAACCATTTTACTGTTGTTTATAAAAATTACCCAAATTTGAATTTTATTGTTTAACCTATGACTGAATCGAAAATAAGTGATAAGCATATGTCAAATTTTTAACTTTATTCTAAAAATATATATCAATCTACAAAATCAACAAAAATTGTTTTATGCGCTTTTAACAATATTATTAACCGGGCTTTCTACTGAAGATGGTGTATCTAAATAGTCAGATTCTGAAGTTGATAATTTTTCACAATTTCCATTTTTTATGCCTAAGTAACTGCATTCATTTTTGCAAATGATGTTTTCTTTCAATAAATGTTCAGGATCTTCATCTTCATATTTGTTGTCGACGTTTTTCACAAATACAGGATGAGCACACAGTAAACCTAAATCACCATGCGAGTATTTAGTTTCCAAAATATCCTGAAATTTTAATTTACCATCAACTAATCATAAATATTTTAGTTTTACATATATTCAACCGAAATCAGACAGATATTTAAACTCCGATATCCATACATCAATAATTAAATTCCAGAATATAATAAATTAGAAATTAAAAGTTTAATCTGGAACGAACCTTCCGAATTTGATCATGTGTTTGAAAATATAAATCACTTCCAAGAATATCTAACATGGTTCTCAAAAATTTATTTTTTTTGTCATCCATGACCATATCTTCTTTATCTTCTTCAGAATTCAACTGTAAAGTGAACAACATTACTGAAATATAAATGAAATACACAATCAAATCAAAAACAAATAATCCCATAACATAAACTACAAACCTTTAATACAGTCTTTAGACACTCTTTAGCTCTGTTGATAACTTCTCTTAATTTTAATATATCTTGACTATTTGCTTCTATATTATTTAAAATTTCATTCTTACTCAACTTTATTTGTTCAATATCATTTTCTAAACCTTTTGTTTTCTCGAGAGAATTTAAGTATTTACTTTCATAATCTTTAGCTATATTTTCATAAAATTTTGCATTCTTCTCTGCACATTTTATTTTTGCATCCATAAAATTGTGCTCTTTGATATTATCACATAATTTTTTGATTAACTTATTTTTCTTATGCATTTGTTTTAAAGTACTTTTAGCTTCAGCTTGATATACACATGCTTGCATTTTAAGATCAAAATCCCGTTCTTTGTAGGCAGTAATTATTGTATTATAATTTCTATAAATTTTATACATTGCATCCAATTCTCTATTTAAAGTAATGTTTTCTTGTACTACTTGTTTTGTAGTATCTGCTATTCGAAGATTTGTTGTATCACGGAAATTTTTAGCTAATTCGTTGAGTCTATCTTCCATCTCGTTTTTTAATCTATTTTTCAAAAACAAAAGACAATTTTGAAATTGTAGTATTTACAATAAAATTTTTAAACATCAAATTACAACAGTAAAAAAACAATACACAAAAAAAAGATTTGTGATTAAAATATTATTGGAAAATTAATTAAATAAGATTATTACTTTATTTTACTAATAATTAAATTTTTTTCTAATTCATAAAGTTGTTCCTCATGATTTATTTTTTGTTCTGCCATTTGTTGTTCCTGTATCTCAAATTTTTTCATTAAGTCATTTCTTGCTACTCTCCATTCTTCTAATGCACTCAGTTTTCCAGCTTTAAATAATTTAATATTTTAAATTCATAATTATACTATTGTATAACAACACTATAATTATTTCTAATACCGGATAATTGGATTTCGGTGGTTAGATTATTTTCCATAGTTCTATACTTTTCATCTAATTCTTCTTCTCTTTTCCGAAAAGATGTAGCTTCTTCTTTTCTAAGCTGCTCCAAAGCATACAACCTTTCATTTAATTCCTGTGATTCCACAATTTTTTGCTTTAAATTCCGTTTTAAATGCGCAATCACATCTGATCTATCATCTTCCAGCTGTTGTAAATTTCTTTTAACTACTTCTACTTCGTGTTCTAACTCTTCATTTCGAGATTTTAGTCTATAAAATTAAAACCACAAATTATTACAATTAATATAATTTTTTAAAGTCCAGTATAAATGATTTACAGGAATTATTGATTGCATTGTATATTATAGTAAAATATCAATTTTTTGATTTTTAAAATATTTTTATTACTTAAGAAATCATAGCTTTTTAATAATTTGTTATAAATTTGTTTATACCTAGCAATTTGTCTATTGTTGTCAAGAATTTCATGTTCAAAAGTTAATGTATCTTTTTCATTTAAATGACGATTTTTTTTAATTTTTTTTTCTTTATCAATCACTTTCTTTTTTTTCTTTGCCATTGTTTATCACATACAATTTATAAAAACTTGAGGATAATATAAAAAAATAAATATAACTTTATACAGATATTTTTCATTATCATTTGACTTTCAATCAATGCTCTTAAAACTTTAAATTAATCCACTGTAGACAGTTTCTAAGCAGTTCCACTGTTTGTTCAATAATGTTGGTAGATTCATCAGGAAGACAGGAAGTGCTGAAATCAATTACATTCATGGTACCTACATAATATACCAAATGTAATGGTTTTAAAATCAACTTATATAAATAAAATAAATAATAAAGTGAAAAATATTTAATTTTATAAGTTTAAAATATGAAATTCATTTCTTTAATTTACAACAATACATACCTTTTACAAAATTGTTCATTGAAGTGGGTGCATTTTCATATAATTTGGATTGAAAAAATTAAACATTTTGTTTTCTGGAAAACTGGTAAAATTAAATTTTTCAATTTTCATCCAACAACTATACTAAAATAAAAATATGAAAGTTTGCATACAAATGTACAAAATCAATTAAATCAAGTAAAATACAAATAATGTATTAATAACAGTAACACTCCTTATTTATGAAAAATATATAACCCTACCAATGAACAATTAGAGAAAAAATTTAATAAAGCTTATTCATTATGATAATAATAAAATAATAATAATTTACGAAGTATACATATTTTTTTATTGATTCAATTAATTTTTCTTTGAGAATAAGTATGTTTTTATTCATTAATAATTCCTACAATATTTTTTAAGTAGAGTGACACATTGGAATTCACTTGAAATTTAATATCACCTTGTATTATAAAAAAAGTTATGAAATAAAGGACTGATACATAAAATATAATAATTATTTTTATTTATCAATAAATATTAATTTTCCCTGATAATGACTTGATATATATAAACATTTCATTAATTAAAAAACTTACTATTTTTCATTGTTTATATGAGTGTTCATGTAATTTTTTTAATAATATTTATCTGCATAGTAATTATTCAACTTAAAGTTTTAATTTACAATCAGAACAATTGGAGAACTTATTTTTTTAAAAAAAATCCCTATTCTATCAGATTTAATATTTGATAAAAAGAAATTACTACCTTAAATTATTATTTAAGTTATAAAATGTCAAAACCAGGACAATTGAAATACATTTAAATTTGGATTTAGGTGGCGCTCTTAAGTTCATTTTACCCGCCATAAATTGTCAACATCGAAACATTGGAAATGAAACAAGTTTTTCTCTGACGCTCTCTTTTGCTACAACCACAAAAAGCATTATCAAGTACGTGAAATTTTCAACAAATATCCGCTTTAAACTATTACATCCTTTAAGTTTGTATCATTATTTTGATGTGAAATTATACATGAAATCTTATTCTTGATTCTTTAGAAAATAATTTCTATCATACTGCGATATTTCATATAAAATATACTGAAAGTGCATTCGGTATCATGTCAATACAATGCGGAATTATTGAAATTAGCTAAATTGTTTAAATATGTTTAATAAGGATTTATTTCATTTCTTTGTAATCCATTCAATACCATTCGATTAAAAATCATTTTGAATCTTAAACTGACGAATTCATAGACATTTATTTTTATATGTATTGTAAACATAACCTCAAACAATTTAATGTGAATATAATGTAATAAATGTCAATTTAATAATAATGAATAAAAAAGAATTGTAAACAACTTATATATTTATACTGTTAGTCAAAAATATAATTTTTAATTATTCATGTATTATTTACATAAATTATATTATGTTTTCTTTTTGATGATGACACTTTGAATTACATGAATTATTTTTATTTATTTTAGAATGTTGATATCCAAGAAACACAGAACTCAAATCTATGAGTATTTGTTCAAGGAAGGTGTAATGGTAGCCAAAAAAGACTATCATGCGCCAAAACACTCTGAAGCAGGTTTAGACAATATTCCAAACCTTGAAGTTATTAAGGCATTGCAGGTGAGATGTAATAAAACTAGTCCTTCATAAATATTATAAAGATGAGAAAATTAAAATAACGATTAATGTGCATTGATATCAACAAGTGGAATTATTAAAAGTATTAATTCACATTAAATCTTGCAATTGTTTCGAATGTCTCATATTATTTTAAGAATGAAAACATTTAAAATACTAATTTTCTTGCTTTTGTTATTATATACTATTTATAAATTACTTTGCAGCATTTGTTTGCATAAGATTATAATTACTTGTCAATCATAAATTATGTTTTGTAAAACAATCATCAAACTTTGCAGTCCTTGAAATCCAAAGGATATGTAGCTGAACAATTCGCATGGCGACATTATTATTGGTATCTTACCAATGAAGGCATCGAATATTTGAGATCTTACTTGCATTTACCTGCTGAAATTGTACCAGCTACATTAAAACGTCAAGCTACTACTAGTACTGTCAGACCACGATTAGGTGCTGGACTCAAAAGTGAAATGTCTAAGCCATCTGAAGATAGAATGGGATATAGACGAGGCCCAGGAGCTTCTGACAAAAAGAGTGATGTTGGTCCTGGTTCTGGTGATTTTGAGTTTAGAGGTGGTTTTGGACGTGGAAAAGCTCCTCAGTAAATAAATTATATGTAAATATTCATAAAAATGTTGATTTTATTTTAGCATGAGCCTTCCCTTTTAAATTTAGTTTGTACCAATCATTATGTAATGTTAAAATAGTATTCAGAAACAATTTACACAATATCAATAATTGTAACATTTTCAGAGTTATAAATTTATCAATTATTTAAATCATGCAAATAGTTATTTCTTTCTTAGTTAACTTAATCTTTAGAAAAAATATATAAAATTGTTTATAAACTTATCATTAAATAAAATAAAAAATCTTGACTACACATTTACAGTATTTATTTATTTAGATTTTTTTTTAATAATGTATAATTAAAAAACGTATCCTATTCATTAAAACATTTCTGTAACTTAAATTTCTATAACAGAATATAATTAAATTTGAATGTATTTTAATGATGTAAAAGTAATTTAAACATATTTATTCTTAGAAGAGACATTAAACGTTGGAAATAATTCAAAATTATCTCAGATAAGAAAATGGTTAAAAAATTTAATAAGATTTTACAAACATTAAAGTATTACTGAAAAAAAGTTTTTGATCTTGTCTTTTACGCAAAAAACAATCTTTTTGAATCCTACGACTACGTTTAAATTACGCTCAAGCTACGGCGCTGTCGACAATTGACAAGCATGATCGTGTCTCCCACCCTCGATCTTTCGTGTCTATTTGGTTGGCCAGCTCGTTTCGATAAAACAGGTGGCGGCAGTGAGAGCGGCGACGGCAGGTGACAGCGGCAGCCATATTATCAGTGAGGTGTCAGTATTTGCTCAACGTGACGGGTTACATATTTGGGTGTGGATCGCAACGTTAATTCTAACCGTGCGTTAACTTAACTTGAGATCAAACGCGAGTGCGTCACGTGCTGTCTGTGGATGCATGCACCGCATGCGAAAAGCCCGTCCAACCCAAGTAAGTTCTAGCGTGAAGCGCCGTCCGGCGTTTCACCGTGATTCTCTGACTCGACGTTCGACCGGGAATCCGGCGTACCACGGCCCTTCGTGGGCTGCGTCGACTTGACTTCGCGTTCCATCCACCCCTGCCTCAAATTTTCAATGCGTTCACTACGTAAAGGTTACGTACATTAAAATAATGGCCTGCCGTCGATCCGTCCTCTTTACCGCTCAGATATACATAGCCATATCGCCGCTAGCTCGTGCGCCCCCGGGGTTTTGTCAACCTCATTTTTGCGCCTATTGCTGGATGCCTGGTTGAAAAGGATTCGACACGCATGCTGCGATTCCCTTACCGGGCGCTAACCCGCAGCCTTTTACGTCGTCTCTCTTTTTATTGCCGATATAAGGCGAGTCGTTCGCCGAGCTCGACTTCGTCGCTATTAGTTCCCAAGTTTCATTCACGTATCTCAACGCAATGGGTTGTAGGCTGTGCTGCGGCGGATTCTTGGAAATCAGGCGGCTGTTTCGATGTTACTCCACGTTAATAGGTGTTGGATTGAAAGTTGATTCTTTGGAAGAGAAAGTTTTTCTTCAACTTTTTTAATCCCTACATGTACTTTTTTAATATATCTTTATAGCTTAAAATAATTCTAATTAATTTCATCCATTCCTATTTTTCTACATAATTGTTTGTTTGTTTGTTTGTTTGTTTGATTTATTTCTTTTTCTTATTGAGAATACTTAATTTGTTGATATTGGAATTTAATGATATTTCGCTAGTCAATACAGTTTATTCCACGTTAGAAGAAGAATGATGACAGTATGAAATACTCATGTCGATGTTGGCTTTTTATTATCAATATAAGTTTAGTAAAAATGAATTCCTCTAATACTGTTTGGATATTTTTAAGATTGTTGTGTTTTAATTGTAATAAAAGAGTTGTATAAATGATCTTGAAGTATTTTGGATGCTATCAGATCAATGTTTTTCATTGATATGATGTTGTTTAGTCATGTGAGCCAGAATTTCAGATTTATAAGTGCTTTTTTTACTCCAAATGTTTAGTTTTAAATATGATTACTTCAGACCTAAAATTATTGCACTTTGTTAGCCAATACAATTATCTCTGAGTTGAGTATGAGTATTTAATTAATCTTTATGATCTTGGATGATTGTATTGTATTGCAATAATTTTTATTATTATCACAACATAAATTTTTAACAAATTAATACCATTAAAAGTAAGTTCTGGGTGATTCATTCAACTCGTGGAAATTTACTTGAAATAGTAGTAAAGTTCAGACTTTACAATTACGCTTTTTTCGCTTGTCTTATTACAATTGACATTTCAATAAGCTCACAGTATTAAATATAAAAATGATAATTTTTTTACAGATATAGCATCATAAAATTCATTTCATTCAAATCAGAACTGACATATTCAACAAAACCAGCATTTTTTATATATTTTAAGCAACTCTATAATAGAAAATGACAATATATTAAGATTTTTGCAGTGGATTGACAATAATTTTCTTATTTTATCATTTAATTTCCAATCGTATTATCTATGATTATTTATACAAATATTTTCTTGTCATAAACATTATTCTATTGCCATGCATTTGGTCTTAACAATTACATGAGCATTCCTGTATATAATCTATTAAGTATGACCATATTTTGGTTTTGAAGGATACCAATCTCTGAAAAATAAAAAGTATGATGCTAAAGTCAATAAATTTTATTACACAATGACTCACTGCATTGGAAAACTATTATTTATATCATTTATACTAAGAATCTGAGAAAAAAGTTTTTTTTAATGATTACATCGAAAATAAACATAAATAAAAAATTTTAACCTTTGAATATGTAAATAAAGGAATGCTGTTTAATGGTGTAATTATTGATAAAACAGAAAAACATTTATTTTATACTTTTCAATCCTCAGAATTTAGTATTATAATTGACATCTATAACTTACTGACTTAAATAATGTTTGCAAAATAAAATAAATTCAACATTTTTATATTAATTTTTGTTTTGACTAACAAGATCATAACATTCATGATCATGTATGTTCGAACTTCTCTTAACCAAATTTTATATAGTAAATAATGATTGTAAAATCTATTGCCAAAATTAATAATGCAACAATATTGGTTACGTCAAAAAAAAAATTTTTTTGCATTATGAAAAAAAAATCCAACATTTGAACAGGATTATATTGAGTCATCAAAATAAGCTGATGTAAAATGATAATAATTTATTTTAATATATATATAAACTCGCACTCATATATGAATCATGTATTCGAGTAATTTTGAAAGAACAGAATGCCACTTTATAGTTTTTTTCTCTTTCTTCTGTAGTAACTTATTTAATTCACTGACCTCACTTGTTTGATTCAAATTAATTATGACAAAAATGATATGATGTTATATAAATGTTGAATTTATATATTATATTTTCATCTCAGTAAGTTGTATAATGTTTTTTTTTATTATTATTTTTTTTTTATTACTGACCTTGATATCATATGCAACAATTTAATAACAAATTATTTGGCACTTGATGTATAAGTGTGTAGACAAAATGATGTTGCACTTATAAAAAATGATTCAACATACGTTTTTGTGTAATTTACTTAATTATGATTTCATATTAAACAATCTGACGTTTTGCAGATTTACCTAACAAAAAAATACGAATCATGCATAAAATATTACTCATTAAAATATTGGAGAGACGTTAGCAGCGTACAATTACAAACATCTTTTGGCCAATCAAATGACTCGATATCCATGATTTCGAAACAACCTTGCAATGTTGAGTCCATCTTTCGCCATCGATATGGCGACACATAACGGTATTCCATCTCCCTACATCAAATCACATGATTACTGTTGACTATTCACATGATGATCTACTTATGTACCGAAACTTTTCTCAATCATCTTTTTGTTAATATGTTAAGTCGTTAAATTATTTTAAAATCAAAATTATCACAAGAACGAGAGTCTGCTTTTTAACTGGATTAATGAACTTCAATGACCGCTTGGTACAAGTGTACTTAAGTCTGATCAAACCGCTTACTAATATGATAAATACCGATTATATTTAGTATATTAATTTGAAAATGATTAATAAAATAAATAATGAAAAGAAAAGAAAAAATGAAGAATTGAAATTGCT
>JABFQB010000046.1:0-14937 GCA_022817105.1 Pseudanteris insignis
CGACTTGCTAGTGTAATGTAAAGCGTAAAACTTCTCACTGGAATAGTCAATTGCCGGTTTAGGAAACGTAGGTGGCTCTGCGGAATAGTTGCGAAAAGAGTTTAAATAATTTGGTATAATTGATTTATTGTTCGTTTTTTCGGATTTTGATTTCATGAATTATTATTTATCTACAACTTGAATAGAATTACAGAAAAAAATTAACAATCTAAATATTTTACTGTATAAAATAGTATATCTATCGAATAACCGGAAATCGAAACTATTGCAATATATCGAAATTCAGTTCGAGCTTAGGATAACATAACCGCAAAACTTAATATATTTTTATAAACAACTGTAATCGGACTACTCTGAATTTTATTTAATAACTAAAATTTGTGAAATTAAGAGATTATTGTTATATTATTTACTGTTAATGACTAAGTTTACAATATGAAGTACGTAAAACTATGTATCATTCTAGATCGCATTAAATAAAATTAAAGAAATAATTTTGTTTTCTTTAAAATATAAAATTATCATCAAAAATTGCCTTTATTTATTCATTTTATTTGAGTACGACAAAACTTATAATAATGGATTTTTTTATTATTATGAACAACTTTGTAATTTATGAATTGTAATTATTATGATTTGATGATTTAAAAAAAATATTTTGCAGGATTAGTGTAGATGGATTGGTTGTATATTTTCCTTATGATTATATTTATCCAGAACAATATGCTTACATGCTTGAACTTAAACGAGGATTGGATGCTAAAGTAAAAATGAGATAAAAACTAAAATTCCAATTGAATTGTTGTTCTATTGTTTATATTTACTTTATTTCTAGGGCCATTGTTTATTGGAAATGCCTTCAGGGACAGGCAAAACTATTACCTTGTTGTCATTAATTATAGCATACATGATTGAAAATCCATTAGATGTAACAAAATTAATTTATTGTTCCCGAACTGTTCCAGAAATAGAGAAAGTTATAGAGGAATTAAAAAAGTTAATAGATTATTATGAAAAAGAAAATCAAGAAAAGCCAAATATTGTTGGACTGGTACTCAGTTCAAGAAAAAATATGTGCATTCACCCTGAAGTATACAATTTATTTGTTTTTATTTATATTACAATCAGAATAAAATATTTATTAAATAATACTAAAAAAACTTAATTCAAGCTCTTATTGAATTTATGAAATACTTTGTATTATACTTCAGGTTAGCCGTGAAAGAGAAGGAAAAATTGTTGATGGCCGTTGCCATTCATTAACAGCCTCATATGTAAGAGATAGACATAATTACGATGAAACAACTCCAATTTGTAGTTATTATGAAGGATTTGATATTGAAGGCAAAGAACAATTTATGCAGCCAGGCATATATTCAATTGATGATATGAAAGATTATGGAAGAGACAGAAATTGGTGTCCTTACTTTCTAGCAAGATATACAGTAAAAATCTGATTAATTATAGATAATTGAATAAACTATGAAATCTAATACCTTATCCAATTAAAATACACAAACTAAATAGAACTATCATAAAATTTTAGATTTTACAAGCACAAATCATAGTTTACAGTTACCATTATTTATTGGATCCAAAAATTGCAGACCTTGTTTCTAAAGAATTAGCCAAAACTTCTGTTGTAGTTTTTGATGAAGCTCACAATATAGGTATAAAACGATAAAAATACTAAATATAATAAATTGAAATCGAAGTTATAAATAGTTGAATTTTTGCAGATAATGTATGCATAGATTCTATGAGTGTAAAAATAAATAGAAGAATCATGGAAAAAAGTTCAGCAAATATCCAAATTTTGGAAAGAACTGTAGCAGAGTATGAATAAAATAATTTTAAAAGTAATGATAGGTTAACAATTTTAAATTTAATGAATCAAATTATTTATTCCAGGATGAAACAAGAAGATGCAAAAAAGTTAAAAGAAGAATATGCTCGACTGGTGGAAGGTTTAAAAGACGCTCAAGTTGCTAGAGAAACTGATATTATTTTAGCTAATCCTATTTTACCAGATCAAGTTTTGCAAGGTATTCAGATTTTCATACTTTCATTATGTGTTATTTTATCAGCTTATTGAAATTCATTCATTAGCATACAATTATTCTCAGAGGTGGTTCCTGGAAACATTCGGAATGCAGAGCATTTTGTTGCATTTCTTAAACGTTTTGTAGAATATTTAAAAACACGATTGAGAGTGCAACATGTTGTTCAAGAATCTCCAACTTCCTTTTTGCGCGATCTGCAAATTAAGGTTTGCATAGAACGTAAACCATTACAGTTTTGCGCAGAAAGGTTAGCATCACTTTTAAGAACAATGGAAATAACAGATATGACTGATTTTTCTCCTCTTATTTTAATCACTCACCTTGCTACTTTAGTTTCCACTTATAAAAAAGGTAATTATTTTTAGTTTCAAAGAAATTAAAAAATTATTTATGACATGGTGAGGTCAATAACTACATTATTTTTCTTTATTAGGTTTCACAATAATAGTTGAACCTTTTGATGATAAAACACCAACAGTATTGAATCCTATCTTACATTTCAGCTGTCTTGATTCATCGATTGCCATAAAGCCAGTATTCGATAAATTTCAGACAGTCATTATTACTTCTGGAACTCTTTCTCCACTAGACATGTATCCAAAAATATTGGATTTTCACCCAGTTATCATGTCATCATTTACAATGACTCTGGCTAGACCATGTTTACTGCCAATGGTACAAAATTTAAAGATTTGGTTTTGAGCTTTATCAAATCTTCATAACAGTGACTAATTGAAAAATATTCTGCTTTTGTATAATAATTAGATTGTATCTCGTGGAAATGATCAAGTTGCAATTTCATCAAAGTATGAAACTCGCGAAGATGTAGCTGTCATTCGAAACTATGGTCAACTTTTAGTAGAATTTGCAGCTTCTGTGCCAGATGGAATTGTTTGTTTCTTCACATCTTATTTGTATATGGAATCGGTAGTTGCTGCGTGGTATGTATAAATTTTCTCAAAATTAAATACCTACTAAATATTTAACATTAAAATAGATTTTAATAAAAAAAAATAACTTTAATTTTGTAGAAATGAAACATTAAGTTTTAAGGGGATCAAATAAAGTACTGAAAAATTTTTTTTAATATCTATATAAACATTCATTCAGGTATGATCAAGGTGTTGTAGATCAACTTCAAAGACACAAACTGCTATTCATAGAAACTCAAGATTCAGCTGAAACAAGTTTAGCTCTTATAAACTACATCAAGGCCTGCGAATGTGGAAGAGGAGCGGTTCTTTTATCTGTAGCTCGAGGAAAAGTATCTGAAGGCGTTGATTTTGATCATCATTTAGGACGAGCTGTACTTATGTTTGGTATTCCTTATGTATACACGCAATCCCGAATTTTGAAGGCTCGTCTAGAATATTTACGGGACCAGTTTCAAGTAAGTTAAATTTTAAAATTCAATTCTTATGGTGAATTTTTATGTAGTTACACATGTAAAAACCAAATTTTTCAATTGAAAAATCTTATTCAAATGATTGTACAGAAAAATGGTACTGATAATCGTGATATTTTAAACATATGGATTTTTCAATTTGATTATTTTCTTGTGTAGATTAGAGAAAATGATTTTTTGACATTTGATGCAATGAGACACGCAGCTCAGTGTGTTGGAAGAGCAATCCGAGGAAAGACAGATTATGGTATTATGGTATTCGCCGATAAGGTATCACATTATTCAAAACTCAATTCAAATATAAAACTTTTTTTTCTGAGACATTTTCCATAACAATTAAAATTTCAGAGGTTTTCCAGAGCGGATAAAAGAAGCAAATTACCTAAATGGATTCAAGAATATCTTACAGACAACTATGTTAATCTTTCGACAGAAGAAGCCATTCAGGTAAACATAAAATAATTAATTTAGAAAAATACATAAATTTATGAATTTTAATTATTATTATCAAATTATAATCACTTATTAAATTTAAAATTTCATTCATATTTGCAAACGAATTTGAAAGGACTCATTGGAATTCATTCATTTTCTAGATAAGTAAAAGATGGCTTCGACAAATGGCGCAGCCATTTACAAGGGAAGATCAATTAGGTCTGTCACTATTAACGCGCGAACAGCTGGAAAAAGAAGAATCGAGTAAAATTGAAAAGAAAGCTCAGCAAAATTAATAAAAACATACGCCTATTTTATATTAATTGTTATGTGTATATTTAAAAAAATACGAAATATAATTTTCTTATTTATTAATTCTTCTCTTATTTTATAGAAAACGTTAATTTAAATATTAAGTTAATAGTCTCATTCATAAAATTTATTCATGGACGATTGGCTTTTGAACTGGTTGAAATTTCTTATACAGGATTAATACAATTAAAAAAGTTTATTAACAAATTGTAAGGACAAATATGTAACAGCATAAAAAATACAGTTATCTATAAATAATTTTTAGTCTGTATCACCACCGTACGAGAATTTGATCACCTTCTTCGATCGAATAATAGCATAATTCTTGTAAAGGTTTATCCAGAGGTATTTCGGCATCCGACAGCTAAAATAAAAAAATTTAAAAAAATTGAATAATTCATTCAAATAAGATTAAAAGCGAAGTAATAAAATAAACCACTGAAATACACAATAAATTATTTTTGTGAATAACTGATCTTAAAATATTTTAAAATTAATCAATAAATTATTTACCTTCTTTTGTACAAACGACAGTTCTGGTATTTTTCCACCAGTTTTGAATAGTCTCTGGGCAAGTCCCACAACTTTTTGTACATTCAAAGCTTTTAATAATTTTCTTTTAACTCTGTTAGTTTGAGTAGTATCATCTGGACTTACAAATTCAACAGTTATAACATTTGATGCCATTTCTGCTTTTGGTTGTGGGACAGGAACGTCTGGATCTCCATATTCTAAATTCAGCAAATTTAATTTTTTTTAGTATAAAAATTTGATTAACCAACAGTTATGAAAAAATTGAAATTATATTATCAAATATGTTATTAACAAATGTATCGCTTACTTTTAACAAGAAAAGGATATCTAGGGTGAGCTTTTATGAATTCATTTCTTTTATCAACATCATTTTCTGATTCAACCCACTTTTTTCCCAATAACCTCAAGTAATCATACTCTGCACCTCGTCTTTCTTGATCTTGAATTTCATGTCCATTGAATAGTTTCAAATTTGAAATGCTTGAAACAATTATTTGAAATACTGTCTCTTCATTGACAGTTTTCAAAATGGGATTATCCGTAATCTTCAAACTCTCCAACTGGCAAAATTTTTCTAATTCTCTTATAGATTGCCACTATAATAATTAATTTGATATCATTTATTAATTATAATATTAATTTTAATAATAAATGTTTAAAACTTTAAAAGTTATACCTCGAATAAATTATTTTTTGATATGTTCAGTGTCTTTAAATTTACAAAAAGGTTTGTTTTATCTGTTGGTGCTTCTACATCAATGCATATTTTTTCTATGTAATTTGAAGACACATTCAAATACTCTAATCTGTAACACATATTATTATTTAAGATCACTGAAAATGTTCATTTATAATTATGGATATATTATATATATATTATTTACCTAGGAAGACAACCTAGTTTCATAACCTCCTGCCAACTTGTTATACAATTTTCTGCGATTGTCAATTCTTGAAGTTTCATTAAATTGGAATCTAAAGATATTTCATTGATTGTTTTGATGTTATTATAGGAAACAGACAATTTTTTGATCCCGTGAAACATTAACATACACTTTTCTATATCGAACCAGTCGTAATTCATTTTAGCCATTATTAAGTATTGAACTGTTGTGAATGCATAACTCAAGCTATTCAAATCCTCATCAAGAGGTAAATAGTTTTCACTGGAAATTGAAATTCAATTTTTAACATATAAGTAAAAGTAAACAAATTATTCTTGATTATGATTTTAAAATATTTCAAAAATAAAAATAAATTGTTTTACCTAACGTTTAATGTACTGAGTTTTAAAAACTGATGGCAAATCTTGGAAATAGTTATCCAGGAACTAATTAAGTTTTTAGATAAATCTAACTCTTCTAAATTTGGACATAATGTACATAGCTCTCCAGGTAATCCTTCATGGCTTATATTTTCTTCCGTCAGTAATATTGTTCGAAGATTTTCAAATTTACTTTGTTTCTTATTAACTTTTGCAAATCCAACAACTGCAACTGGAACATTGATTTTCCTTTGCAAACTAGTTAGGCTTTCTCTATTGACACCTGCCAATTCATCATCAACAAGACCATATCTAATCCTTATTGCTTCTGGACATGAAATACCTAATTTTGCTTTCTCAGGTCTTATAAAAGATCCTGATGATGGATGCCTATTCATACAGCATATAAAGGGACCAATATTATAATTATAAAAATTAATTTATTAATTATTGAGTTTATTTTAATTTTCCCGTTAATGAGTCTTATTGTATTTGAATAAAATAATTTACCTAGTCTTAAAGTATTCTTTATTATTATGGGTTCCATTGTGCTTGCCTCGGGAAGGTTCATCCCAATCTATGCCTAACCATTGACCTTTAGTATCACCTACAGATCCAATGTATTTCAAAATACCTCTGTGACCATCGCATTCTATTCGGCATCCTATTTTATAGTTTTTATCTTCTACCATTCTAAAATATAATATAATATAATAAAATATAATAATAATAAAAGTTAATTTTATTTCCATTTGAAACTACCTAATTATTATTACTTACTGTACAGATGATTTATTCAAATAACAACTGAATGCTTTCTGTGATTGGTATTTTACAATGTGAACATTATGTAAAACTGAATAACGACTTCTGTTTATTTATACAGCAATTTTAGGATATTTCCAAATTAACATTTTAGACAAGTTATTCATATGAAAACCTTATTTATCAATAGCTTTAAAATAAATATATAGTTGTCTAGAATACTTTTTGAGTTTAGGAGTGCTAACTACTTTATAAATTCAAATGGATAAAAGAAAATAATTTGTTTTACATAAAATAATAAAACCAAACCAAATTACATGATTTTTATAGTATTTTGAATGCTAATTTAACTTTATTTTAAAAAAATTTAAAAAGTAAACAAAATGAATTGTACAATAAACACATAAATTAATTATTTGATGTATTATTAATTTGAATTTTTGTTTTTAAATTATGATATTAAATAGTACCTATGTTATACAAATTAATAATGTTTGACATTCGCAATTTATTCAACTGTATTATTGTTTTTCCAGGATGTTTGTATTTCTAACCTCACAAACTGTTAATGTCATTAAGTCATATATTATTTGCGTTTGATCACAATTAAAATTTATTATCAAGTGGCTTGAGATAAATTAACATTCTACTTACTCGAAAACTTGTTGTTGTTACTATAGAATAAAGTATAAATCATAAAATACACCTCATCACGCGTGTTGCAGTCATTTTCTCTTACTGTCAAACCACTATACCTATATTTGTGTCTTACTAGAACTGAATTTGTTATTCAAATTTTCGCGCGATATTAATCTGTAAGCTATGATTAACAAAATGAACAGGACAATACCATATTTTCAGTAATGATGATTAACAATATGAATTTAATTTTTGACTATTCATTCATAATATTTTCAATAAAGAATAGAAATTTTGCAATTTCAAATTACGAGGGTGGTATGAAAAGTTTCCGACCTCAACGTGAAGATGCCAGCACTCGTAAATAAAAGCTAGTGAATTTAATTGTTTATCTGTTGACAGTTGCTCAACAAAGTTTTAGCAATTTTGATGAGAGCAATGAGAGCATCGCTGGAAGAAATGCATAGAGTTACTAAGAGACTATGCTGGAAATAAAAAAAAATTTCCAAAAAAATGTCTTGTATCTTTGTTAGGTCAGAAACTTTTCAGACCACCCATGTTTTATTTTTTTATTTATATTACATTCAACAAGAGTAGTATTGTTACATTATTATTACTTTTTTTACTTACCACTTCATCCCAATGTAGTTTTTTTTATTAGATGGCCTACTTTTGAATGTTTATTCTTATTGGATTAGAAATGAAAACATAAATGTATAAATTAAAAGATTTGATTATTATCATTTATATAAATAAATGGTTTATTTTACTTTATACCAGAAATTTATTATCATTCATTATATGTACAAACTTTTGATGTATTAGCACAAGGATTATTTCTGTTAGAGAATATTTAAATATGATACAAAAATACTAAGTTACACATTACACAGTATTTGTTAATACAGTATCACTGCAAGGCTGAATATTTATGGTAAGTGCAAAAAGAAATTCACATGATAATAGAATACATTAAAAAGTATTGATATTTGAATATAATTAAAATTTACAATAATTTATTTGAAATAATACCCATTTTCAAGTGTTATGTAATTACAATCTTAATAATATGAATAATAATACTGAACAATAAAAATATAAAAATTATTGTTTGATAAATGATCAATCTCACATTATATGTGTTTAAATATTAATTATAAATTTACTTTGTATAGATTTATTCATTGAGCATAATTGGAATATAATGTTTCCCCATAGAAAAAAGCAATTAAAAGATTTCCGCTTAAAATGTTGTCCAATGCACTTGAAAATATAATAAGTTGACAATCCTAACAGAAAACATTAAGATTACTATGAAAAATTGTTATCTTTTTGGAAGTAATGAAACAAGACTTGTTTGTATAATTACTTCAATCTCATATCCATAAAAATATTTATTGTTCTTAATCATTTTAATTAACAAAATGTTGTCTCTATTTTTTCTAGTAGTTACTGATGCTCAATTTATAATAGATGCAGTTAGTTTATATTCTAATTTATATAATTCAATGTCAGTTAATTGATATTAACATAAATATTGGAAACATTTTCGGTTTATAATTGTAAATGAAAAATATATATGCAAAATATTATCCATCTAATAGATAAAATTTGTTTGATTTTTAAATAAATAATAAAATTTTATAAATATATATTATATTCCAACATTTTGTTGTTAAAAGCAGATTATTTTTTAATATTGTAGGTTTTTCATCAATTTTTCAAGGTACACAATTTTTAAGTGCATTAAATAACTAGTGAATGAAACATAAAAATAAAATTTGCAAACTTATAACGTAATCATTTGTTCCACAACTTTGACAATGGTTACAGGATTAACAATTTCAATCCAGTAGCCATCTGGATCTTTGACAAAAGCGATTCCTTTCATTTTGCCATCACTTGGTTTTTTAATAAATTCAACTCCTAATTTTTCAAATCTTTCACAAGCTTCATCAACATCAGGAACTGATATTCCAATATGACCTATTAACAAAAAAAAAATATTCATTAAAAAAAAAAAAACCACCATACCATACTTATATGCAATATTTAATATCCTTAAAAAATACAGTAAAATAATGCAAACAAAAAACTAGATACCAATAAGCACAGAAATAAAATTGTATTAAATAATAATAAGTTTTATTAAAAATTAAATAATGTTTATACTATCAAACAAAATTCACTAATGAGGCATTTTTACCTCAAACTATACATGAAGAGCAAATCTTAGAAGGCAATTTATTTAACAATATTTGATGACTATCTTCCAGCAGAAAGAAATGTATTGTTGAAACAATTATAAAATTTTATTTGTCTTCATCTTAATGATGAATATATAATAATTTGATATATATCTCATATGTTGTGCTTACCAAAACCTCTTGGTTCAGTATTTCCTGTATGATAATGCATATCAGGATCACTTTCGGTACCCCAGTTGCTAAAAAAAAAATATTTTCAACATTCAACTATAAAATTTGATCGTTTAATCATATCATAAATAATATTTACTGAGTTAGTTCAAGAACTCCTCTTCTTCTAAAAGTCCATTCTATACTTTCTTTTTTATCACTTGGAATATCTTCTAAATTTTCATATCCTAAGAAATAAAGTGAACATTGTAGTTCGGGAAAATTGAATTTTTGGAGCAAGCGCATTCCCAAAACTTCTGTGTAGAAAGGTAGAGACTTTTTTGGATCTTTTATACGATACATCACTTGCTGCATGATATATTGCTTTGTTGCTGGATCTGGTTCTTTGCATAACTCTTTAGCCTCGCTGTTTGTTAATCCCGTAGGTTCACCCATCTAAAATTTCATACCAATTTGTACAACTTTTATAGTTAAATTATATATAAGTTTAGCTTTAAAAGTTGAATTAGTAAATTTTTTTTTCCATTTTTATACCTAACTTAAAAAATAGATACATCAATTCTTGAAGGTATTTTGAATTTAATGAAAATTGACATTATAAATACTTTATATGTTTGAGTAAAAATTTATAATTAGAACAAGCTGCAGATTCATGAATCATAAAGAAAATAAATCAAATTTATTCACAATAATATTAATAACTATGCTTATTAATATTAACATTGCTTAGAAATTACTATTATGGAAACTAATAGTTTTATTTCAATTGACCTAATTTCATTCCTGTAAAAATACATTTTAAATAACTTTTTTTAAACTTTATTATTAAATTATTTTTAATTTAACATCCACTATACTATTTCAGATTAATATGCAGCTACTTTTTGAATTTTCAGGTATTTTATTATGTGTATAATTTTTAAAAAACTCCCAATCAGGATGTAGTGAATTCATTTGTAATCATCATTATATTTACTAATTCTCACCTTCTACATAATAAAATTATTAATTTGATACAGAAAAACATCATAAAAATATAATGAAAAATGAAGTAACGCTTTTCATAACAGAATTTAAAAAGTTTATCACAGCAATCTAACTCCATTACTTTTGTCTTCTATTAATAATAACCTTAGATATATAAATAAATTTAGAATTTTCATTTACATATTGTCATAAAATGTCAATTTTAGTTTTGATTTAAAAGTATGTATGAAAATTTTAAATAATATATGACTGTTCAACAAATAGTTATTATTATATTACAATTACAATTAAAATAAATGACAGTTAGCACTATGCACACTACCTAATTAGTTACTAAAAATAAGGTTAACCACCTCATGATTCATACTCAAATGTGTACTAAATTTGAAAAAAATTATATGTTTGGAAAGATTTTTGCAATCATTAAACTCTGATCAGTTAAATTTACACAAAGAAATACCATTAATAATCAAACAAGAGAATATAGGTAATCTTTTATCAACGGAATAGAAAAAAAATAATACGTATTAATTAAACCAAAATTTATAGAGATAATTTTAATAAAACAATACTGAAGCACATTTTGAAAGTTTTATTAAATTTTGACAAATACTGACCTCGAAAAAGACGTATTTATTGTTTCTTGAATACGAAAACACTAAGGAATTTTTTAACCCCTTATAAACTTCATAAAGCTCTGACCACAATGTGTGATATGAGTGAATCAAGAATTCGTGTGTTCACAATGCATCATTTCTTATCTTACATAACTTGGCGTTGCCATGTTGGTTATTCAAGTAAAAGTAAAAACAACTAAAATCCACACATATAGGGAATGATAAAGCCATTTTCTTATGTCACTAATATCTCTATTTTAAAATTCGCATAATTTTTTAACATCTATATAAAATTTGAAATCGCTATTTTTTAAAACTGTTGAAAAGATTCATATCGCCTTGTTTTTTTCATCTTGAAAACGATATTTAATTTTATTAAAAAAAAAATAATAATTATAATACAATACAGTAGAAAATTCCATTGTACAGATTAAATTAGATAAAAAATTGATCGATGATTACGTTTAAATGTGCTTATACATTTAACTTTTCACATTTTTAATATTAAATTTTAAATGTAACACTGAACTGAAAAATGTCTTATGAGGATCGTTTATGATAAATAAAAAATATTTCATATTATTGTATTTATAATATGTGATGAAATCATGTTAAATGACATGAGATAAATGCAAACCATTTCTTTTTTTTAATTTGATTTTAACTAAAAATGCTAGTTTCCAAAATTTCTAATTTCTAAGATCTGGATAAGATTTTATGATTTATTTTGTGTTCGGTTAAATATTTTCAAAATTTACCAAACCGTCACAACAGATCGTATATTTTATATTCATAATAGAATATAAATATAGAGTCATAATAATTCATAAATTAAAAGAAGCTCACCCGAAATACGAAATTGCAATTCAACAAAGTAAAAAAGCAGTTGATAAAATAATATTAAATTATATATAATTTGACAAGATTGAATATTATTCCAATAAAATTTATTTATATGTTTTTATTATATCAATTGTATCATACGTATTTGTTTTATAGTATCATAATTATTATTATCATTCTTAAAAAATGCCTGTTACCCGCAAAATAAGACCGAAATACATTTTTTTAATAAAGTGTCAAATTAGTCTTATTCGAAATTAAAACGTATTTCATTGGCGTAGAGAACAGGAGTACCAACAAATATAACCTAGCGTTGCGAGTTACTGAGGAGAGGTGGATTATTATTTATTTTACTTGTTGAAAGTTCGACTATTTGAACGCTCCAGTTACTGAATTACTGTCACACTGTCAGTCAGATTCGTTGGTTCAAAGACTCAAGAGCTGTAAGTGAAAGGCGTGAAGTGTTAAATACTCAAAGAGCAGCTCATACATTTGTCTGAGAGCAAACATTCAGTTCATTGCCTTATATAGAAAAAACTTGGAGTGACACGATTTTCGTAACTATGGTGTATGTGATCAGTCAGGATACTTACAATGAAACAGTCAAACAAAATATGGAAGAATTTTCCATGTCAACAGAAGAAGCAATCGAGGAAACTATTAAAGAATTCGAGGCTCAGGTACTTAAATAAAGTTTACTTTCAAAATTTTGAATTAAATGTTGTTTTATAATGTTAATAATAAATATATTATCATGCGTTTAATTATTATATGCAAGTTATAGCTATAAACTAGTAAACAAACTTTATTTTAATCGGATCTGTTAAATGTTATCAAATTAAAGCCTTAAATTTATATGCTGCAATGATTTATTTTTTTATTTTTCTGAATTTGATTCCAGGGTGTTGATCTAAGCAATATAATCAAAGATTTAGCAATGACAGATGAATCAGATGCCTTACAACCTTGCTTAACTAAACTAAAAGAAAAAACTGCCCAGAATAATCCAGATGAAATACTGTCATTGTTGGAAAAAATCAAAAACGAATTGAATAAAGATGTGGCTAGAAAAGTATATGCGAGTCAGCATGGAGCTTACCCAATTTTGATTGATATTCTTTCTGAATGCCAAGAAAATCATCTAATTTTGAGATCAGCCTTGAAAACTGTAACTTCATTAATGACTGGTTACCCTGATTTGTTAGATAAAAAAGGAATAAATCTACAAATGAAGTAATTTTTTTTTTAATTTTTTCAATCAGCAATTAAAATTTTAGACAAATAAAATCACCACTAATGTACAAATATGTATTATTTGTTACATATATTTTTTGTAAAATATTCAGTGATCAAGAAAAATAAGTAGCTAACAATTTCAGATTATTAGATAATCAAACTGACGTTCCTGTTTTACAATATTTATTGAAGTGGATCAAAGAATGTTGTATAAAACATGAAATAAACAGGCAAGAGATTTTCAATGCAGGAGTTTTTGATAGAGTAAAAAAAATAATTCTGAAAGAAGATGCTACTGGTAATGAAATCAGAGATGCCTGTTCTGTTTTACGAGCTCTTGTACTAGATGATGATATTAGACACGAGTATGGAAAAGCACATGAACATGCAACTATCATTGCAAAAGGATCTCTCGAAACTCTCACAGGTTTAATGGATAGTAAGTTGAATCACATTATGAATTACTATCATATCAATTTAAGATATATTTGTATGAAACTATATTTATGAAAAACTAATAATAATGTACACAATCTTCAATGAGAAACTAATGCATTTAGATCTGTGAAAATTTTAATATTATAAATTTTACTTTCTTGATATCATACACATTAGAATATGAAAACTAAATTACTGGAAAAGAGAACAATAACTGTTTTAGAGAATTGTACTTTCAAATTTTTTCAAGCATAAACAAAACGTTTCTCTCTTGCAACTATCATCCAGATTAGATTGAATACTTTAATTGAGCTATTTCTACTTGAATTTTTATTTAATTGAAAAAAATATTTTCAAATTGACTATAAATATATTTTGTAATATGTTTTTTAAATACTTAACAAATAAAAAAAGTAATCAATTTGTTTTGAAATTACTATGTATTTATATTTTTGAAATTACTTTATACATTTTTGTTTCAGAATATAAGACTGATAAGTCTGTGATAGGTGATCTGATGTTGACTCTAGCGACACTAATTGTAAGACATGAATTTTGTCAAGATGTGAAAAATGCAGGAGGTTTGACATCTATTTTAGACATAATGACAAATCATCCAGATGTGGAAAAACTCAACTGGCATGCATTAAAATTACTCAAAGCACTCGCTGGAAATGACAATGTTAAAAGTCAAATCGTTACATGTGGTAGTGCCCCACTTATTGTTTCTGCTATTAATAGATTGAAGGTAAATTTGAAACATTACTAAAATAAATTATAAATATTGAACTGATTGGATAAATGTGAATAAGTGATGAAATAACTAGAAAAAATTTAAACCGTTTTCATTGAAATAAAATTTTTAATTTGAATATTTTTTATAACAAAAACTAATAAAAAAAAAAAGATTTTTTTTTGGAAATAATGAATAAAAAAGTATATAAAATCAGTTTTAAACATTAATAATTTTTAGGCTTCGGAAACCGGTGGACACGTTGGTTGTGGATGTAATTCTGCCTTG
>JABFQB010000047.1:0-14848 GCA_022817105.1 Pseudanteris insignis
TTTACCAATGTTATTACTGCACTTGGGGTTACAAAGCAATATCAGCGATTGGAGTAAAAAATCGGTAAATCACTAAATCAAAAACAAAATTATTGAGGATATCTTGTTAATAAAAAACTGTTTCTTTTCTTTATGCAGATGTCGATTGATGCTACAATGTCTGTTGTTATGTCGTATTATAACAGTCGATTAGCTCTGTGGGAACCTTTGATTGAACCAATGGAAGGAATTCAAAATGGAAAACGAATTTCGACTCCTTGGGAATTAAAAACAAAGGTTTTCTGGTTTATTTGAAAAAAAAATAATTAAATATAAGATACGTTTATAAATACAATAATTGATTCAAAACTTTTAGATTGATTTTCATGACATATCAACATATTCAAGAGGGGCTAGTGCTGTGAGTCCGTCTTCGGAATATGAACCCGAAGAGTTACAGCAATCGTCGAAAATTTCTATTGATATAGCTTCAACAGTTAGTACAATTTAAATACTCATTTTTTTAATTTTAAAGTGATGGATTTTGTTAATGTCTACAATTTTATAATGATTTAATTTTATAGGAAAATTTAGAAATAATTGTAACAAAAACATGCCTTGATGTACTTAAACAGTTAGGAAATTCATTTTCAACCGCTATGGGAAAAGATAGTAAAATTTCAAAAGGAGATATTGCTCCTTATGTACTGAAAAATGAAACTGGTTTAACTATGAGTTTAGATTTAGAACAAAGTAATTTCAAGGTATTTAAAAAACAGTTTATTAATTTTTAAAAAAATGTATTATAAATTTCAATCAAAAATTATTACAATTACATAATTGATTATTAGGTTGCTGATAAAAGTATTAGTCATCCAAGTAACGGAAATTATTCTGAAGTTATACTAGAAACTGGAGCTTCTGTACAGTTATCTTTTAAATTGGAAATAACTAAAGTTAACATTCTTGATCAATTAAACGCAGATTCATTCCTTAGAAACAGAGACGACAATAAATTTGTAGTTGCGGTAATTATTTCAAATTAATTAATAAATATTTTATTTCGGAAAAATGCATACACTGTACGAAATTTAAATTTTATCAAATTTATAGTTTGATGGAATTGAAACAAAATTAGAAATACCTGTATTGCGAGCTGATAAAAGGTTTTTCCCTTTAAAATATCGTAAAGAAAATTCAGAAGAATGGGGAATTATTTCCGATGTAATTGTTGAAAATGGCAGTACTATTGTCACACTTCGAAGTATTTTACAGGTAAATTATTAATAATAATACAAAAAACGTATACTAGATTTAAATGCAATATTATTTCACAGGTTCACAATCATTTCAATAAACCTGTTTCCGTACACTACATGACTAAACATGCCACTGTTCTCCCAGATGAAAAATTAAATCTTCCTTTAGATGCTGTTTACACTCCTTCGAACGCTCATTCCCTTTTTTTCAGCGTGGAGGGGTAAAAAATAAACAATATATATATATATATTTTTGCTACAGCTTATTAATATTTCTGCAACAATTAATATAATTATTATCATTATAGATACATAGTTCCCACGGAGCCATTTGTATGGAAAGACTTACAAAAAACTGTTTCAATGACAAAAACTTTAAAATGTGAACCTCCGAATAAACATGAAACTGTGGGACCATTTTACATCAAGGTAACTAACCAACCAAAGTCTTCTTTTTAGCATTAAATTTTGTGCGTGCACCTGTTATAATTTACATACATTTTCTTAATATAACTTATACCTTAGCTATATATTAATAAAAATACTATAAGCGTGGGTAAACAAAAAAGAAAAAAAAATCATTATACACCATTAAAACAAACATTTCAAAATTTACTGATCATGTTTTAGTTAAAACAATAATTATAAAATTAATATGAACTCTAATATTATAATGTAACTTAAGATATGATGTAAGATTTTTAGTGTTAAAGGTTAATCATGTTCCTATGCGATTCAATAACATAGAAAAATGCTAAATTAAATTTTCCAAACTACAAAGCAACTTTCAACTAGTCGTGAAAACTACAATTTGAACATTTTTTTTCTGTAAGATTGTCTATTAATAATAATTAGTTTTAATTACATTTCACGCCAATGAATTGTTTGACTGAATTTGACTTGAAGTACTAACAAATTTAAAAATGAATAGTGTTCTCGAAAAAAGGTTTGCGTGATTGAACGTAACAACCTTTTTTTGATTCTAGATTGTTTTTGCGATGATTATGATTGGTAGTGTCCTTTTCAATAACAGTCTACTTGGTTTGTTGTTTGATACCATAGGGCAAAGATTCAATTTCTTTAATAATATCTCCAACCGTGCTCAACCGAAAATATTGGGCACGCTTGATTCAAATTCTCCCAAGTATTTTGAAGCACCTATTCAGGTACTATATCCTGATGCTAGAACAATGTTTTATTGTATTTACCGTTTAGTTGATTGATTCGTGTTTAATCAATCAACGTGAGGAACAAAAGATTTCATCATTATCTAAATACACTAAAGCAAATTACTTAATTAATTGAACATTCATACATTGTAGAATTTTTGAGATAATCTTAGTTGCATGCGATAGATGCAATTTATCTTTAATTATGTTATGGTTTAAACGCTAAGTAAATATAATAATATATTTCAAATTATTCAACATTTTAATTTGTTTATTCTTTATTCAATAATTTTTTATCGCATTATGCTGTAGTTTATTTTTTTAGGAAAAGGCAAGCTATTTTTACGTTTTAAACATTTTTCTTTTTGTATTTGTCATTATCTTTACTGATTATCCATGTACCAATGTTATTTACACAATAATTCCAAATAAATGTAATATTTCATCTACAATTTTAGGTTGCTGGTGAAATAGAGCAAGTATACTTTGAAAATACTAATCGTCACACCATGGCCAGTATTATCTACAATGTCCATTTATATCCATCAGTATACTTGAAAAACTTTTTACCAATTGACATCATTATTTGTTTCCCTGGTGGTGCTAATGAGACATATTTAGAAGCTAGTCAAACAATTCAAATTCCAACGTTAGATCCAGGACATTCTACTATCGTTTTAAAGGTAAAAAAAAATTATTTAATTATATTTTTGCGTTTAATTGTTAACTTTAAGAAATCTTGACTTATTTGTATTAATTATATTTAGTTACCACAATATTTGGAAAAAGATTGGTCTTGTCGTGCCGATATAGTGGCAAATCCACCCGAATTTTCTGTTTGGTCTTTTGAATCTTTCGATAGTGAGCAAAGAGTAGTTATGGATTTAGGAATGCACACTTCATTTAAACATGATTCTTTAATTATGGCTCTTTACTGTCCATTTTGGATGTTGAACAAAACAGGGTTAATGTTATCATACAGAGTTAGTATTATCGAAATATTCTATTTACAAATATTGACTGTAATTTTTTAGCGTCTTGATATTAAAATTTTATTATTATGTTATGTTGTCAACTTTGTTTGAAAAGGGCATGGCTTTTGCACGTTATTAAGTTATGCACGCTTGTAATTTTCTATTTTACATCTACTGTTTATTTTATTTAGCTTTTATTTTAACTAGTACAAGTTAGATAATTTATACATCTTAACTATAATTTTATAAGTATTTAAATTTTTTGTTTGAAACTGTATTTAGAGAAAATTTTTGAACTCATATAATTATTGTTACAAGATTATCAGCTGAAAACATACAATGTCAACGAGTTATAACAAATAATTATTTGTATAATTGACATGCATTTCAATTGTTTTGCAGAAATCAAGTAAAGCTGGCAAAGAACATACAAGTCCTGTAAAGGTAGAAAATTATGTCTCTTTGAATGGTTAATGCAATACTTTGAATTAAATTAATTTCTAGATGTATAGTCGCAGCTTTTTGTATTAATTTAAAAATTCGAATTTATTTTTTATACGTATTCGTTACATTTATTTAACTTTGATTCTAAATTACAAATATAAATATCCGATCATTTCAGAAACTGGTTTATAGCATGTCGACATGTCAGCATCGAAGAAGTGGACGGCGTAAAAAGGTGTTTTTCGTCAATAATTTTGACTGTAACTTGCTGACATAAAAAACCATTAGAAGTAATCATTTATTAGTGATGCACCGAACATTAAATAATTATTTTATATAAGTTTATTATATATTATTAAATTGATTATAATTCTTTCAAGTTTGATAATCAGTATTAGAAATAAATTTTAAAAAATATGAAGTTTTCAAATATTTATTAGATTTTTTCCAAAATCGGTGTATTGCTATTAGCCGTAAAATAATTATTCGTGCTGAAACATGCTTTATATGTTGTTTGATTTTTAAGTCGTCTATTAACTTCTTAAACTGAATTTATATTTAGAAAATGCTGGTCATAAAATAAATTGTAAATGTGTAATAAGGAAAATACAATATATATGAATGGATAATTTACTAATTGCATGACTAATATAATGAATGTTAAAGTACATATATTCAAACTAAAGATCTTTAAACAGCAAGTTACGAGATCAAAAAAAAATTTGTGTATTATTAATCTTTTTTTTGCAGAAAAAAATGCATACATGAATGGCGTCATCATTTTTATTTTGTTTTTTATTCGCTGTGTCTGTTTTATTTTACTGTTTGCATGAATATGTTAATTACCTGAAATATTTTGATATATAATTTAGTTTAGTATTTTCATACGTGTCAAAGGTGAAGGATGATCGTAAATTATCGAAACAAGCTTTACCGTAAATTCCTACGTGCATGTATTTTTTGAAATTAAACTTAATTTAATTTGCAGAGCGCGGAAGACTCTTTAAATGTACTGTATCATCCTGAAAATTACAAAGGACCAATACTTTTCTCATTCCGATCAAAAGCGTTTTTCGGAAAGAAGAAGGCTATGATCAGAGTTGAAGATGGTGAATGGTCCGACAAGTTTTCAATCGACGTTGCGGGCAGTAAAGGAGTTGTTAATTGCAAATACAACGATCAAATTTATCAGGTTTATTAACCCTTTAAATTTTTTTTTCTCTAAAAATAAATTTATATGAAAATAATCATAATTTTTTTATATAAAACTTAATGGATTTGATCCTTATATTTCTTAGATTGGCGTCAGCAATCAATTGACTTATAATTCATTGACAAAACAAATAACTTTCACTCCTTATTATGTATTAATAAATAATGCAGACTTTTTCTTGGAGTGTCAAGAAGCTGATAGGCTGACTGACCCAGCGATAAAAGTGCCTCCAGGTGAATGTAGCGCATTATGGCCTCGTTCTACCAAAGAAGAAAAAACTTTAAAAGTTAATGTTGCCGGTTGTCCAGAAAAAACAGCGGCATTTATTTACACAGATGTACATACTACATTACTGAAACTTAACAACAAGGTATAATTTGTATTAATAATTTTTATTTTTAATAATTATCACCTAAAAAATATAAATATGATATGCAGCCCTACAATTTCTTTTTTTATAGTATGGGGGTTTGAATGTAGATATACAAATAAATGAAGGTGGAGTATACATTACTTTATCAAGATACACCCCTGGTAATGCCCCTGCTTTAATTATCAATCATACTCCGTATGCGATAAACATATGGGAAAAGGGATCAATGAATGTTAGGTAGAGCAAAATTAAAATATAATAAATTTTAATATTTTTAGAAAATAATTTTATAATCCAAAATTATTGTAGGTGCATTCAGTCTTACAACAGAATGTTTTACGCTTGGGAAAATCCCTCAGGTTCAAGAACGATATTATGGGAGGATAATAATAAAAAAGAAATAGAAGATGATCTCCGAAAAGTATGTTAAAAATATAAAATACACAAATGTACATTTAATAATCAAAAACTTTTTTTATTAGGATAATCTAGGTGCTTTCGAAATGCCTGATATTGGAGATGAAGTATACTATGTATCTTTTCTGGATGGAATCCAAAGAGTTTTATTATTTACAACGATTCTGAAAATTGCAGAAGATTGTCAACTAGCAGGAGACATTGAAATTATGGATTCGGAAATAACCGTAAATATTCATGGAGTAGGGTTGTCACTGATAAATAATGATACAAAAGCGGAATTGTTATACTTATGTATTTCTAGGTATATATTCTTGTAATTGATTTGTTCAGATAGAAATATTTCATATTTTTTATAATTGTGAATTTATTTTCAGTTCTGGCATAATATGGGAAACACAAAAAGCATCTTCCAGTCATTGGCACATGTTAAATCCCAATGAAATTTTGACAATCGAGGAAGGGTATCAAAAATATTTAAGAGAATCACAAATGGGTGAATCATTATCAAGTCGCGTTTTGCTCGAACCTAAATTAGAGGTATTATGTTATTTAGATACAAATGTTTCATATAATCTTCTAATTAACATTAAGGGGGCCGAGTAAAATTAACTTTTGTATCAATATATATTGTTTCAATAATTTTCAAAATATTTAAATTAGCATAAATTTAGTATTTAAAAAATATTCATTATATATTCAATACTATGTTAACATAGAATTTGAGAATCGTAAATATTATATTATGTATTTTTATTAAACATTAATAATACACATTTAATAAAAAAAAATCCTATAACTTTACACGTTTTACTGAAAAATAGAGTATATGATATGATTATACTTGTGATTGATATTCACTACGATACACATAATTGAATTATACAAAAAAATAATATCCAGTTTTTTTGGTACTATGTAAATGAATATTGAATATTGAATATTAATGACAGATTCTATTAAATTATGTTTAGGTAGATTATTTCAAAATGGAAATGTTAAAACCACATTTACGACACTTGCGACGCACATTCCAAACAGGTTTATGGATGCAATATCGAACAACACAACATCAAGTACAACTTCACGCTAAGATTAATCGTTTACAAATTGATAATCAGTTATCAGAATGTGTTTTCCCAGTAATATTAGCACCTGTTGCGCCTCCAAAAAGTATTGTACAAAGCTCTGGTATTAGAATTTATCTGATTTAATGTGTATTAATAAAACAATCGTTATTAGGTAAATTTTAATGATTTGATTTTTTAGTTATGAAACCGTTTGCTGAGTTAAGTATGGTAAAGCGATTATTAGAACATAGTACGGTACAGCAGTTCAAATATTTTAAGATACTTATACAAGAGTTTCACGTGAAAGTCGACATCATATTTATGAATGCATTAGTTGCGCTATTTGAAGCTGAAGAAGTAAACGAGACGCAAGAAGTTAGCAAAAAATAATTATTCTAAAAATATTCATACATTGATTATTTTAATTCATTAACCAAAACATTTCTTTTTTAAGAGCGAATTATTCCGAAGTGATATGTTATTAGTGGATAAACCACTCATGCATCATGTAACGTTAGTAACTAGTGCTGAACAGAAAAACTTTTTTGATCTTCTGCATTTTTCACCATCGAAGGTGAATATTTATTTTATTAATTTTATATTTAATGATAAACATTTGTTTAAAAGGTGTATTTTTCAATTAGATCCATATTAGTTTTTCAATGAGTGGGAGTGGTGGCGGTCCTTCTGCAATGCCTCAAGTGTTGAATGTTGTATTACAAGGAATCGGCGTTACATTAACTGATATAAATGACATAGTTTTTAAGTAAGTTTTTTAATAAAATTTTTTGCTTAAATGAATTTAATAATTTAATTTTCGAAAAATGAAGTTTGCTTGCGCGTGATATAAAATCTATGGTATTCGCGATAGCAATGACATTTTATTATAATTTAAATTCAAAAAATATTTATGTTTTATATCTTAAAAAATGTTATTTTAAGATAATTAATAATTTGGGTAATGTATTTTTAGATTAGCTTACTTTGAACGAGACTACACTTTTATGACCAATGTACAATTAATTTCTGAAGCGACTAGTCATTACACGGGACAAGCAATCAAACAGCTTTACGTTTTAGTATTAGGATTAGATGTTATAGGAAACCCGTATGGATTAGTAGTGGGAACAATGAAAGGCATTGAAGATTTATTTTACGAACCATTCCAAGGAGCAATACAAGGACCCGGGGAATTCGCTAAAGGGTTGTATTATGGAGTTAGAAGTATGTTAGGTCATACCGTTGGCGGAATGGCTGGAGCAGTTTCAAAAATTACAGGAGCTATGGGTAGTGCAAAATATTAAAAAAAAATGTTTAAGATTTATACATTTGCGTTGATATTTTAAAGATAATACTATTAATTTATCATAAATATTGTTTAGAAATAACATTTAGAACAATTATTTTAGGTAAAGGAATCGCAGCTTTAACATTTGATAAAGAATATCAGAGAAAAAGACAAGAACAGCTTAACAAACAGCCTGCTAACTTACAAGAAGGATTAGCAAGAAGTGGAAAAGGATTAGTAATGGTATTATAACCAAACAAATAAAATTATTTTATCATCTATAAAAGTTATCAATTTATCAATAAATATTAATTTCTCAGGGCGTTTTTGATGGATTTACCGGAGTAGTGATGAAACCTATTTCAGGAGCGAAAGAAGAAGGTGTGGAAGGATTCTTTAAGGGAGTTGGAAAAGGCATGGTTGGGCTTGTCACGCGACCAACAGCGGGAGTGATTGACTTTGCTAGCGGTTCATTTGGAGCTGTAAGAAGGTAATTTAACCAATTTTAATTCATTTCATCATAATGGTTTTTCGATTTTATTTAACTTACAAAAATGATTCAGAAATTAACATTTGAGGCAAATCTTACAAAAAAATTTTTGTAACTTGTAAAATGTTGGTTTGTTAACACAGGAACAACGGATGGTAATAATGTAAGAGTATGTAGCATAAGCATACTTAATTTTTACATAATAAAATCATATTTTAATATGTTATATTTAAATATTTATTATAGGAGTCAAAACTGATTGTGGGTTTTACTTTCACGTTATATATATTATTACATACCACCTTATTTTGACATTCAAATTGAATTTAAAAAGTAGAGATTTCAATTAGGGAATTTACTTTGTACTTATACTCCTGATACGAAGGTCGAAACGTTGCATTGAAAATTATTATAAAATAATTAAATTTTGGCAAATATAGCGCCACTTGTAGAAAATAAAAAAAAAATTTACAAATGGAAAATTCATATTTTTAACATATTTCTGAATTCGCAATTAAAATTGGAGATTTCTATTCAAGATTTATATATTTTTAACAATTTTTTAAAGTATGGATATCCTCCTCTAAATCATGAAATTTTTCACTCAACATTTATTTTAATCAGATGCAATATCGCTTCTCCAGATGTTCATCTGTATTTATATTATATTTTTTCATTAACATTGAGCAGGAGAAGATTTTGTTTTGGTTGCATAATAATAGTTACATTATTGTAATTAATTGTTACATTTATAGTATGGCATTATCATTGCAGAGCTGCTGAACTAAATGAAGAAGTTAAGAGAAATCGACCTCCTAGATTTTTTCAACCTGATGGTCTAGTTCGATCTTACATACGAGAAGAAGCGGAAGGAAATAAACTTTTGAAAGTGTGTAAATCTTGTGAAATGATAATAATCTTATAGAAATTTATAATTGATTACGTTATGCGTTACATTTTATTTTAAGAACATAGTCATATTTATTTATTTTTTTGTTTTTTTCATTTAGGAGTTAGAAAAAGGAAAATATGCAAACACTGATGTATATTTCTACCATTTATATATAAACAAAGATGTAGTTCTTTTAACAGATAAAAGAATCTCGTTCATTGAACATAGTGATCTTTTTGGTGGTTGGAAGGTATGATTGCAATTTTTTAACATTAAAAAATTATCAAAATGAGTCTTCAGTGATTATAATCTATTTTTTTAGGTTTATTGGACATATAATTGGCATGAATTAAGCGGTACACCTGTTATTGTGGATAAGGGAGTTATGTTTAATATTAAAGAAGCCCATCGAAAAAAGAAACTTAGTTTGTTTGGCAATCCAGAGCAAACGCAATTATTGCTTATTCAAGATGAAAATACAAAACAAGTATGTATATTACATTATCAAACGACATAGCCGAATAAGCATATAAAAAGTGTCCCCTCACGAAAACTATTCTATGGTTTTTTTCGAAAGTATGTTTTCGTGTAAGGACACTTTTCATGTGCTTATTCGCCTAAACTTAATAATTTTTTAAATAAAATCTAATTCATCTATTATTATTTCAGATATTATGCAGTAAAATGCAAGAACAGTTACAACAGATTGAATGAATTTAATCTAAAGCGCATAAAATTCATACTATCATTAAATTATTTTTAATGTTACTTTCTTGTTTTCATAATAATTGTTGTTTTGCAAGACTGAAAAATGAATTCATTTTATATAAGTCTTATGAATGTTGAAATACAAATAACTACAAGTTTAAATAACAAGTTTAAATATTTTTTTTACGTACATTTATACAAAAGTAATATTATAACATATTGTGTTGTATATCTACCAATAAAACATTAAATCTAAAAATTATGTAAAAAATTATTAAATTTATTTTCCAAGTTAATTTAGAATATATAATTAACATTCAAAGTATTCATAAAAAGTTATAAAAAGTGACGTTCTTAAAAGTAAAAAAAATTTTAATGCATGCAATATACGAATCAAACAAATTTAAATCCCATATGAAAAACACAGCTACAGCCTTTAAAATGATACAAAATGGTTTACCAATAAATTTTTCATTTTATTACATATATAAAATAATCCATGATTATTTTAACAGTCACGAACTAATTAATAAATAAATGCTACATTCAATTTTACAATAATTCGCATGTTTTTATGTATTCCTTATAGTTGAACTAAAACTGAATATGCACTTTCGCCAACAAATTAAAATTTTGCTCACAGCCCTACAAATATAAAAATAAGACATTTTTAATTCAATAACAAAATAAATTCTTATAATGCCACAGACTCTGGTCTGTGTACATTCGTGTACATTCGTTCATATGATTTCTGAGTCATGAGTTTCTTAAAATATGAGAAGCGATATTCGGAAGCACGTTTTTTTCTAAAATTTGACATTTTTTAAATGTCACATATAAATTATACGTTTATAAATATAATAAAAAATTAATAATATTGTTGTTGTTTTTAATTGTTTAAAACTGGGACGGTGCTTTTCTACATGTAGATAAATTAATTATTAATATGCTTATGACAATGAATAATGTCTGGCTTACTTCTTCTTCTTATTTATATTAAGCTGCATATTTACAAAAGTATCTAAACTTAATATAAGATATTTATATCCGACATGGATGGTTCTTCTGGATAAATATTAAATGACAGCAGATTTTTTAGGAATTCATTTCGAAGATCATTCAACTTTTATCTCATATACAATTTTCGCATAATATTTTGGTAATAATGAAAATCAAACAGTCAAGCGTAAGAGTCAATAATCTTGAAAAGTTCAATCAAGAATCGAAAGTTTAATGAAAGCAAATAAGTATTTTTTTATTATCACAAGTGATGTTTCATTAAATTCTATGAACAAAGATATATATTTTTATAATTATACTATAGCTGCTATCACAAATTATAAAACGCACTATATGAAAACTCAAAAAACTGATTTTTCGTCTATTATACCCGTTTGCATTCAACATTAAAACTGTGCTGCCAAATATTAAAAATGTAAGGCATTTTTGGCAGATTATCTCATAATAAGATAGGGAAGGGAAACAGTCGCCTGAGGTTAATTTGTCTTGTCTCATTAAATAATAAAGTACTTAATTGATATCAATACTACTTATTGTAAATCATACGCGTTCAAATAATTGAAAGAGTTAATCTTACATTCAATACTGATTTTGCAGTGAACTTGAGAACTTTTTCTATAACTTATCAAACTTTTTTTTAAAATATGAAAGTTTCATTATATTAACAAAAATGATTAATTATTAGTTTACCAGGAGTGTAGGTTGAAGTTTGCCGGTTTTTTCGTTAAAAAAAACACATCATTTTCGGGGGAATCTCAAAATATTTTTATTCAAAGTATTGATCATTTGATTCTACACATTTCGTCCATCTTTCAGGCAAATTATGGATACCATTCCAAAAAAACTTTTTTACTGCTAGCGACACCTACCGTAAAAATCGGCAAAATTCAACTTGCACTCCTGGTATATGTATGCCTAACAAATATAGTATTTAGTTGATATAATTATACTATCATTTATTTTATCGAAGTATGATAGTTACCTGCACAATCATTTCATATAAACTGTATATTCAAAATAGCACTGATCTGCATTGTAAAAAACTTATACGAAGACTACCTATTACTATAATTAAGTAAATCTCATAAGTTTCGTTGCTTCATAAGCATTAATAAGTCTTTTATATATTTTTAATATTAACTGTTATCATAATTCATTATGTATCAATTCCCTATTATTACAGGCACTGAGAAATAAGTTTCTTCCTAAATCCTAATTGCCTTAAACTTTAAAAAATTAATATCAGTCTCGGTTTACTTTGACTTTTCACAAGTGACATTAACAGAGTTTTGTAATATTTTCCAAATCAAATACATATTTGGCACATTGATTTTGTGTGCAGTTATGATGCTTTTTAAAGTACAGAAATCTAATTTTTGTGACAAATAAGTGAATCCAGGATGATCTATTGGCTGGATTCCAGCTTTTTTCGAACATAATCCTGTTATAAATACATCCTCTAAATGCAAAAGTGAAATAGTTAAACAAGCTTTATATAATTTATTTGCCACATCAAGGCTCATTGCATATCCTGTACCTGAAAGATAATTTGGATATTTTCTATCTGAATACATGTACTTTGGTATATACCTGTTTAAGAAAAAAAAACTGTTAGGTTAAACCAAAAAATCAGTAATACAAACAATGATAAAATATTATCAAAAAGTAACCATTTGTTTTTTGGATCGGAAATTGGCTCAGCATCGCATATGAGTGAACCGATTAATACATTATTGTTTCGCTTCAATGCTTGTAGAGCTTCAATTAATTTGGGGATATTGACAAACATATCATCATCAGATTTCATCAGAAATTTTAGGTCATTGCAATTGGTGGTTACCCATTTTAACAACATGCTTGATTTCAATGTTAAATTATTGTAGGTATCATCAAATTTTTCTTGTATTATATCTCCATGAAGAACACTTTCTTCAAATATCAAATTCTGTAATAAAAAAATATTAAATATGAAAACTGAATGATTAACATTTACATACATTAAATTGAATTAATATAGAATATTTTATCTCACATTTTTGGTTTCATTATTACTCTGTCCCACTAAAAAAGCTACTTTAATAGTGGAATTATATAAGGTGTCCAAATTGTACTTGTTACCCCAGGTGCTTCTTATAGCCATTCTTACATTGTAATTATTTACAGCAGAACATATTATAATTAGTAAAAATGAAGAATTAGAACAAATATCATATGGGCTTATAATTGTTGTATTGTATTGTGGTAGTATATAAGTACTCAAGTCTCGAGATTTGTTATAACTCCATCCTTTTAGTTGATCTGTAATAAGAATCGAACAAAAAATATAAATCTGACTCAAAAATAAAGTTATATAACATATATTAAAGAATTATAAAAATATAGTCACTAGTGAAAGTATTAAGGATAAAATTAATCTAATTTGATTATTGTGATAAGCAGATTTTCCAATTGTATAACATATTATAACTGTGTACCCTTAAAATAATATTTTACATACTTTACATACAACTTATATTCTATTATGAGATAGATTGTCTCCAGATGCTCGCCAAAATAATAGCTAATTTGTCATTAGCTATGATATGATATTTATCATATTTAAATTTTTTTTTCAACAAATAAAAGCATGAATTAAATAAAAATTGATTTTAATATTTTATTTGCATAAAAGATGATTTAAAATATTGTTATTCAATTATTGTTAGTATGCAAAGCATTAGAATAATTTGGAGCAATTATACCTAAAGAAGCTCCAAGATGCATAAAAGACTGAGATCCTTTTTCTGTAGATTTTGTCTCACCTGATCTACTAAATGAAAGTTGGGCGTAGTGATAAATTGGCAAATATAATAAGGTTAACGAAATCAAAATTCCACAGGTAAACGTTAAACGGCGCAGGAAAAATATTTTCTTTGCATTATTTAAATTTCCTATTGTGCTATCAGTGCATTGTGACTCCATAGATTTTAATCTCATTCTACCCATCTAAAGACATCGAACATGACATATTTGATTAATGTATAACGTAAAATGATTTCTGGTTAAACATGTAATGAATTAAATGTTGCTTACTGATTTGTTTTTTCTGGCAAATTTTTATAAGAATATTGTTAAAATGAAAAAATTAAACTTGAGTACCCTTTTACACTAATTAGACTTTTTTATAAGTTTTATGTATTAAGTATTAAATGAAAATATTGATTATTTAACTGTAATTAATATATATGCAAATTCAATATAAAAATTAAATAAATTAACAAAAAATGATAAAATAAAAATTGAAATATGGTAAAGAAACTCATAGCATCATCATTGTTATAGAAACTTTGACAGATAAATTGTAAGTGTAATGTTTAAAAATTAAATTTAAACAAAGTGTTGGTATAGTTTAAATAATTAATGGTGAAAACAAGAAATAAAAACAGTGCATGACAGTAAAATAGTAGGTAATATATTATAATATAGAAATATAATTGTACCTTCTACTTTCAAATTGAAAGTCTTAAAGAATCTAATTATAATCGAAATATTTAATTTGATATGCACAAAATT
>JABFQB010000048.1:0-14831 GCA_022817105.1 Pseudanteris insignis
TAATTTCATTTATCCACCACGCGCAATTTCTGTATTAAAGTTCGCTACACAATTCCGCGGAACATTCATTTCAAGCAACGCCTGATGCTTACGTTACGTTCCCTTAATTGAATTTAATTTTAATTTTTAATTGAATCATAGGTACAATCTGCCAACTTATATTGCATCCAAAATGATTCCATCACATCGGGCTTGTTTTGAGTTTAATAAACTCTATAGATGGACGTACTTCATAAATTTATCAATTCAATTATGTAGAATTTCCTAAATAAAAAATATTATCCTATATATAAATAAATAATTCACTGTAATTTTTTAAAAATAACTTCCGAAACATTGAATATAGCTTTAGTTTTACTTAATATTGTTAACTTTATTTTGTATTTAGTTTTATTTGTCAATTGACAATGATTGAAAGTCTAAAGCATAATTAATATTCTACGTAAATGTTTAACAATAATAAGAAAATATTGTGAGCCATTCTTTATATTAGAAAAACTTCAAAAATATTGAGCGATATATAGAGAATATTGTATATTTCAGTTTCATGGGCACTTGAAATTATGGCAGAATAAAAATAACTGATTTAAATTCCAACAATATTTTATTAGAGTAAATAATTATTTTTAAATTATGACTTTCATTTTTCTGCAAAACTGATTATATATTTAAAACGTTGACATACACAAATTATACCTAATAACAGGAATATTAAAGTTATATTTTCTGAATATTTTTTTTTATTTTTTTTAAAAAAAAAACAATTTTAGCTGAATATAATTTTTATTTTGATATTTAAAAATTATTATATAAAAATCTCATTATCTTCAACTGAACTCGATTAAATGAAAATTTATTGAGCATTAAATAAAACATTTCATGCATTGAATAATATAGAAAAATTCATAAGCTAAACCAAGCCATGAATCAGTTCGTAGTAAGTCGAGTAAAAGTGACCGCGATTCAATTATGAAAAGATGATAAAACGATGATACTTTTCGGAAGCTCTAATTTCTAATGTAGCGGCGATAACGTAAGATCGTAAGCATTACTTTTTTTCAACGAAATTTAAGCTGGCTGTTTGAAAATCGATAAATTTTCATCGCGGCACGTGCCGGGAACTTTGAATTCGACTTTCGTTGCACCATAAAAATAAATAACAGCTTCGCGTTGAAATTTTAAAAATTCATGAAATTGTTAAACATACGTTCTGAAGTAGGAAAAAATTTAATCGATTTATTTTCTATGCACTGTGAATTAAGAATAATGTTTAAAGCCGCCAATTTGATTGATCTAAAATATGAACAAAATTATCCCAAAAAAATCTCATTGGTCCCGTAAGGAAAATCAAATCAAAAATAATATGAATTAATAAAAAAGGAATTCATGATATTTCGGGAAAACTGAAATACGATTGCAATATTTGGAAACTGATATATTGCATTGTAACTTAATCTTACAAAACGTCGGCCTTTTCCGCGGCGATTCGCTAAGCAGGAAACTGTAATCCATCAGTTTTACCGCCGACGACACGCATGTAGCGCATAATACGTCGCGATCGATCTACGTTATTTTTACATGCATACACGCGTAAAAGGGAAGAGGTACAACAGTCTTTGACAATGCCGTAATAATTTAATTAAAAAGATATAGCGTTAAAATATTTATTCCCCGATTTAAGTAGACGCACAAAATTAAGCTAGAATTACTAATAAACTACAGCGAAATGACGCACTCAGATAAATGTCTGGTTGAAATAACTGAATTAATGTTACTATTTATGATAGTAGTTTTTATAAGATTTTCACTAACGCCCTCAAAGTACTAGTAAAGATAGTAATTTCTTCAACGACATTTTTCTCAGTGTACAAATTTGGTTATTCATTTTAGGTTACGTTCAATGATTCAGTGAACTATACTGTATATTAAATTTTAGGGATAACCATTTTATTTGGTTTGATCATTTTAGTGAGGTTAAGTTCATAATAAAATTTATTGCTTACTTCTTTCGTTCATACTTTTCGCCTTCATTCATATTAATGATCAGTCAAATAGTGATAATCAGTAATTAATAATTTTAATAAGCATTATTTATGGTTGATAATTCGTATATAACCGTTATATTAATATGTTGTCTATCCTCACTAGGCCACTACGCACCGTGATTTTCAACAGATTTCCATTTTTTTATTTGTCAAATGTTCTCAGTAAAGAACGAATTTTAGCACAATGTTTCAAACTCGAGTAATACGCAACTTTATACTAAGATATTATTTATATCGCGATATAGACTGAAAAAAACGATTTTTTGTTGTTTGCATGAACATTTATGAATATAATAATAGAATTCAATAATCGAAATTTTAAAATACGATTTTATTAAATATAGTATTTCACACATTTTCACGTAGAAAAATGAAAATCGGATAAAAATAAATTACTTAGAAATTTTCGAAGTTAAGAAATTATCAAAATAAAAAATTAAAAAAAGTTCCTGACATATCCAAGTTGAAAGTGCGATACGTGAATATGATATTATTAATCTTTTTAATCTTATTATTAATCCATCCTAGCTGTATACGTTTTTCTTGTTTTCCGATTTTAATTTGAATTTCTACGCGTAAACCGACTCTGCTATGTACTTCGTTGTTGACTTCGATAAAAACTGCCTGGATCGCGTTCTTTTGCGATTTATGATAAGTGAGTTTTGTTTCAACTTACTGATAATATTAAAACCTTTTTCAAGCAGCTTTAAACTCGTAAATCACCTTCGCAGTATCTTTTGATTTTGAATCATTATTTATACAATTTCAAGTATACCCATCTACTTTTTTTTAAGAAGCGCATTTTTTCTTACAACGTTTCAGCTGTACATAATTATGCAAGCTGTTATTTTCGTTTTAAGTGCCAAATTTCGTGCAGCTATCCTAACAATGCAGAGCTGAAAAGCCTTTCACAATCTCGCAAAATGTAAATTATAACTTATTCTTAGATTTTTTATTTGATTTTTATTCTTTGAATTTTTTAATCACTTTTGAAATACTAGGATTCATTTAAATAATGTTCGACTCATATAATTAAAAATTGACATGATTCTATTCAAAATAATTACTCATCACAATGAACCACAATCTCAAAAATAGATGAATTCAGTATTGAAATGTAACTCTTGCAATACTACACGGAAAATATTTTGGTTCATGAAACGCACCGCCTAGTGCTTTAAACGTGTCAAACGCTAGTGCGTATCACGTACTGTGATATAGTGCGTATGTTCACACATTTTCCTGCAGCTGATGAACTACGATAGTATAAGGTTAAAATTTTCCGTACTGTTGTTCCAGTTTTTGGGGCGTCTCATGTCCCGGAATGAGAATATCGGAATATCCGTTGCGCCATAACCTACAAACAACAGACATACCATAGCAAGTTCGTTTAATGTACGAACACTTTTTCCGTGTAATAGTATTACAGCATTATTCTGTGTTTATAGGGTTCAATATTGCAAAGATATTCAATAGTGATACAATTAAATATTCATGAATATTCGGGGGAATATTTCAGCAACTATTCTACAATATACATGATTATTTATTAATATTACCGAATATTCAGGGCTTTGAAATGAGTTAAAAAGAGTTACAAAAGGGTTAACCGATTTTTAATGTTTTTGATATCTACTTAAAGAGGATTATTAAGTCTTTACTTTATAAATAATTTTAGTAGATTTCATTGGTATTAAATAAATTTACAAAAGTTCCAAAAATGCCGTTTTTGTCGATAGTTTAATTATTTAATTATTTACACTAAAGTTAAAACGTCACTATATTATATTACCGCGTATTGTAATGTAAAATAAAGCACAAATAATTGTAATGACAAGTAAATATAGTAATGTAATAATGAACAGTTTTTAGTAGTCAAAATAAATACTCGAACAAATTAATAAAACAGTAATTATTTGATTGCATTATGCTTTGAATTGAACGTCCCGATTCTATAAAGGGACTTGTGCGCGAGATACGGGCGACAGTTTCACAGATCGTGGGGTGTACACAGAAAAATTAAAAATGCTGAAATAAAAAAATAAAGTACATAGTGATATTCAGCATAAAGAGGCGCTCATTTGTATACAAATTTTTGTCTGTCAGTCAATTAAGTACACTGAGAAAAGTAAAATGATAACAGATACTATATTTATGATAGCTGGAAGATATTTGTACACTTATAGTAGAATTAATTACGAATTATAGTACTGCCAACAATTAATATTATAGTCATTAATACAAATTTGATTAAAATTACTATATTCGATGATAAAGTTTACTACACGGAGAAAACAGTATTAAACAAATTACTAACTTTGTTGAGAATGCGTGGATATACTTTTCTAAACTAAAAATTTACTAACTTATTTGAGAAACGTTTCAAAGTTTTAAAGGTCATATCTGTAATCTGATTTGATTTTCGAACGTAATACCAAGAATATTTACGAAATAAGTTAGTAATTTGTTAATTTTTAAAAGTATATCCCCACGTTGCTAACAAAGTTGGTAATTTTTCCAATACTATTTTTTCCGTGTATATGTGCACACGTACCTTCCAGCTATCATAAATATAGTAAATGTTATCATTTTGCTTTTCTCAGTGTACTGCAATAAATAACAAATATCACTTTTTTGCGATCAATGAATTTTAATCCATTTTTTTCATTCAACTGAAATGTTATTTGGTTCCCAATACTCTCTTTTTTATAATAGTTACAGTATTGAATACAATCAAAGTAACGCAATTTCTTTAGGTAAAATTTTTAAGACATAATTTATGGGGCATAAATCATTTGTTTTTATTTACTTTTTGCGCACAAAGAAAAATTATTCAACAAAAAGTAAAGAAGCGTGAACGAGATAAATGAAATCAATGACAAATAGCTTTAAATTGGAAACTTGTCTATTTTTATTTCTTTTCTAATCGAGTGTTTTTAATGGTTGTAGCTAAACGTACTTGAAAAAAAAAACACAAAGTACAAGGTCCAGCTTTATTTGCCCAGTCTAATTTAAAATATAAAATTATTTTTAATTTTAATAAAGTAAGAAAAAAATAAAAAAATTTAATTATTCAACAATTGAATTTTCAAATAATTCTCAAGTTTGGATTTTAAAATAATTTTTTTGATTATGAATCAATGTAAATTTTATTTGTACTTCACTGCTTCAATAAAATTCAGTTTTATTATACATTATTTTAATATGTTAGATCTGAATACTTAGTTAGCTGATACTACATTATTTTCATATTTTGCTTATTTTAATATAAATTATCTTAATACTTAGATATATCGTAAATAATAAGTGACTTGATTAAAAATGTAGATATTTTATTAAAACTTGATGAATATTAATACATTTTTTGATGTTGGAATAGCAAAATTAAAAAAAAAGAGAAAAAAAAATCGAACAACATTCCCACTATTTCAATTGAAGAAGCATTTGGAACAATTTATAAGGAAAATAATGAATTACGATCAGACATTCTTACATACAAACCAATAGATGTTCAAAAACTTGGAATATCTTTACATAAAATTGGTTACAAAGGAAAACAAATAGATATAATCAATTATTTGGACGAACAGGTAAATAAAATAAGATTTAAAATTATATGAAAATAAATATTTCTTGAATAATCTTATCGATGACTTACTTATTTTGATAATTATAACTATCTGATGTTTAACAATTGTTAAGAACAAAAATTATATAATAATCACTTATTATGATTAACTTTTAAACGTTCAAATGACATCCATACTACTTTTTTTAAACGTTTTATGATCATCTATTATGTAGGTTTTATCAATGATTCCTAAACTAACAGTTGTCCATATAATTTACATTTAATAAACGTCAAATAAACATTATCACAATGTTTCATTGGCGTTCTAATGTACCTTATATAACCTTTTATAGAAGACAAGTAGACATCCATGCCTGCTATGAGAATGCTTAAGTGAAAAGTATGGTTTTTCATTACTTATAAATCATGCGAACATAGTTTGAAGCAATTAATGATAATGATATTAATAATAATTAACTTTTGTTTGAACACCGATTTAAATACAATTTGAATCCTAAATATTTTAAAGTACATGGGGTAAACGAAAATAAATCAATAAACACAAAAACAAACACTTCATTTTAATTTAACTAAACAGAGAAATTATACAGAAAAAAAATTAGGAAAATTCTACAGTAAGGCAGTTTATTGTTATCTCCACATAATTGGGTTATAGTACATAAATATTATACATTCGATATCAGTATTGATACTGTATCAGTAAGGATTTTTTTCTTCTAATAATATTTAACACATTCACTTATAAAGTAATATTACTATAAATAATGTTATCTAAATTCAAGAAATAAATTGTGTAAAATTTTGTTCCAGGGGATCACTTTCAAGAAAGTAAAGGAATGAATTAAAAAAAATAGAATATTAATTATTAATAATAATATAAATTTAAAATTGATCAATTGAAGTTTTTTTTTAATTTAATAATATATTTATTATTTTTTCATGAGAAATTTATGTAATTTTCAAATTACATGTTGCATTAATAATGTATTATAAACTATGAATTCAGTATGGTCATAAATTGTGCATATTTTTGAAAAAAAATGTTCATTTAATTTATTAAAACCTTCACTATAATACCTATGTAATTAATATTGTAACTAGATTGCAAAAAAACAGATTTACAAATTTAATTATAACCTTTTATTTAAATTTGAATTGTGAAATTCAATGTTTCCAACATACACCAAAATCAAATTCATATCAAAAGTATTATTTGATGAATTTAAATTTTACACAATTATGTAAAGAAATGCCCTAATAAAAACAATAATTTTACAAAGAATAAACACATGAGTTCTTAAAAAAAATTTTATGTCCTGGAGATTAATCCATTTTTTTCAGGTTCCAAGAACTCGTTAATTATTGCAGAAACCATTTCATTGAGTATTTCTTGCAATTCTTGCAAATCCCTGTAAAATATTGATTATTTAATTAAAAAGTAGATTTCTTAATTACTTCAAACACCGTGCAATATTGTCACTGTAATCACTTTATGACTTTATTAAAATAAATATTTTTCATGTATCATTGTGAAGTGATTATGTACTCATCACAAAGATAGAACCTTGATAAAATTATTAATTCATGTTATTCAATCAATTAAGTTATATTATTTATAAAGTTCATTTTAAGACTATTTTAACTCATTGGCTTATCATATTTTTTTTTAATTTGTTTATTAATCATGAATAAGTATTTATAATAAATATATCATTTAAAAACAATGTTATGTTGAAAACATAGAATCATTAATGCATTTTTCCATATGTAGCTATATTTAATATGATGATAAAACTCACTTTTGTTCTGGAGAAGCGCATAATTCGCTATAATATTTGATTTTTGGTTCGGTTCCACTTGTTCTCAAGGTGATAACCATTCCATTATCAAACGTAAATGTAATCATTTGACTTGATTTCGAAGTAGGAAGAACCGCTTTGTTATTTGGTTTAGAATCATCATAGCCGGTTGTAAGATCTCTTACACTAACAATAGAGTATTTATTCCCAAGAATTCCGCGCGGGTACTGTAGAAATAGAGGATTAATAAAACAAATCAGCTAAACATACCAATCTTTAATAATTACCAATGAATTTCCATCACAATTCAATAAATTGTTGATAAGTTTCCAATAATATTTTTAATCTCACTGATATAAATATTCCATTACACTATTGATAAAAAAATTAGATCTTCAAAAAGCGGAGACAAACAGTAAAGAGACTGAACCGCTGGAATTGCTAGTGCACCAAGTAAAAATGAGGGTATTAGAGTAAGAGATGCAAAAAAGACCGCGTTCAAATTGTCATACAAAAATGAAGTAGACGACATAATTACAGAGAACATGAATTACTACTGTTATTTGTGATACCGAATGAACCATTGATTGAAGTTATAGACAAAATTTATTTACATTCATGAATATTTTAAAGCAACCACAAGTCAAAGTGACGGATGATAACGATGACAATGGTCTTTGGTCAAACACAACTGTAATAGCCGGCGGAATATATCTGAAGAGATAAGAACAAAGTGCGTTTGACGCTGAGCAGCTTGAAAACGATTGATTGTGTAAGAACTTTTTATAATACGTTTTCTCGCAGATACGTAATTTAGCATTTCCTCGTACATCTAAGCTAATACCTGTCGGCCTTGATAATAGGTCATATTAGGCATGCAACCAAACTCATTACTTTGCACACCGCACATGACGTGTTGACATGACTGTTTGAAATTCGACACCGACTTACAACTCGTGAAATGTGCATCATAAGTAATCCGAATCACTATGAATATTAGTTACCATCTTAGATTCAATAAATTACGTTTTGTATAAAATTCAATTAATAATGCATTGTAAAATCGTTTAATTACAAATAGAATGATTTAACTCTTACAGTTTAATTTTACTGATTAACTTTGATGCTTTTAAAAAATTGTCTAACATTAACATGTGATATAAACATTTTGCATTTAAATTATAATTAATTTTTAGTGCTTAATTAGCGATTAAAATTAATGCAAATATAAAATATTTTGTTTACGTCTCAGAATTAAGTTGAATTGTGATTTAAAAACTTCATTTTTTATTATTTATAGTAGTTTTGTAGTAATTTTCAAGAGAACTATGAATAATCATAAATGATTTGATTAACTCATTTAAAAACTCTCGTCAATAAATAATAAGTTTAGTACTATAGTACTTAGTACTTAGTACTATTTTCGTTCCAATTAGTAAAAAAATAAATATTCCTCTAAAGTAAAAATAATTATATAAATTTACGTCTGTCGGATGAAATAATTATCATTGACATAAATTAATTAAGTAAAATTGTACTTACAGTGTTTTGAATATTTTCATAACTTCTTAAACGTTCGAATATTTTTTTTACAACTTCCTGCTCATAACAAATCCAATAAGAATTTTCATTTATATGATATCCATATCTAACAATAATTGAAGATACTAAATGTAATTTAATAAAATAATTATTATAGTTTAATGATCAATATTGAATAAAAAAAAATAATTGCTTTGTGATACATTTAAATAAATAATATCGCATTTTTGCAACCTTTGCAATATTGAAAACAGTATTATTATAGTTATTTTGTTTTATGGACTATTCAAAAAATTAAGAGATAATTAGCTACTATTACATACTTACTCGTTGTACAATTCTTTCAATTTATCAAAAAGTGTGATACGTTTTGTCTCTAAATATGCTGCCATTTCTGCAAGGCGAACCCCAGCACTTATTCCATCTTTATCAAAAACTGTTGATCCACACATAAATCCAATTGCTTCTTCAAAGGCAAATAATACCGTTTTACCTTTTTTTATTAATTCTATAGCTTCATTTCCCATCCATTTGAATCCAGTTAAAGTTTCCTTATAAAATGTAACATATTTGTATGTATGAAATATAATATTATTAATTCAATATTTTTATTTAAAATATATGTAAAAAATATAAAAATTTTATAAAACATTTGGCATATTTTTTTATATTTTTACTCACTTCAAATTGGAAACCATCTTTTTTAGCCATAGTTGCTAAGATTTTACTTGAAACTGTAGAAGCTAACATGTAAGTGTCTTTCAAATTTGCATTTGGGTACTGTAATTTATGGATGAATAACATCCACCAACCTAATAAAGCACCTAATTCATTACCCGTGAATACATGCCAACAGCCACTAAAAAATGTCGAATAATATAATTAATTTTTTATATTTTAATCTTTTTTATGATAACACTATTGACTTAAAACTGAAAATTGATCGCAATTCTAGTTTAATAGTGCAAATCCACCTTTCAGTTTTTACAGCACATGCTAATCGGTCCGCATCGGGATCATTAGCCAAAATTATTGTGGAACCGTGTTTATCAGCCGTTTTTATACTTAAATCCAAAGCACTTTTTCCCTCTTCAGGATTGGGGAATTTAACAGTTGGAAACTCAGGATCTGGATTTTTTTGTTCCTCAACTGTTATAAATGTCTATAAGAATTATGAAATCGTTAAAAATTGTTGTATCAATTTAATGCGTAAGATATTTTGAGAAAAACAGATTAATTAAACCTGAAAATTAGATATTTTAAAAGCTTTTGACATATATTTGTGACCCACGCCATGCATGGCACTATACGTGAATCTTAAATTAGTTTTTTCATTGATGTCTGGGAATAAAACTTGTTTACTTAAATCTTGGTAATAACTATTTATAACATCATCAAGATCATTGATAAAGAGTGGACTTTTATAAATTTTAGATGTATCCCATGATGATTCGTCAGGCCTTAAACTTTCCAAAATACATTTTTGTATTCCTCGATCATGCGGAGATATAATTTGAGAACCATTATCCCAATAAACTTTATAACCATTATCTTCTTTGGGATTATGAGATGCAGTTACCATTATACCAGCTACACAGCCACAATTGGTGATAGTGTATGGAATAAATGGTGTTGGACATACATTTGGATACATGTATACTTTGATACCCTTGTTTACAAATATCGTTGCAGTTAATTCAGCAAATCTGTTTCAATTGTCATAAAATAAATATCTAAATACATTTAATACTAAAAAAAAATTTAAAATATAATATATAACAATTTCATTACCTTTTACTATTATGTCTACCATCATAGCCTATGACAATACCTTTTTGGTAAATATCATTATTTACTGTTAACAAATATTTAAGAAGACCTTGTCCTGTTTGAATGATTACTAAATCATTCATTTGATTATACCCAGGGCCCATTCGTCCTCTAAGACCAGCAGTACCAAACTCAAGTCTCTTGAGAAATAGATTCGAAAGAACTTTAACATTCTTATCTTCTAAATGTTTTTCAATTTCATTGTAAAGCGAATCCTAATAATAAATATCTTTAATAATTTATTATAAATTTCATTAAATTTATAATAGTATTAACATAGAATTCAAAATTGGAACAATGTTGTTTATTTTTTAACATATAAAATATTTCAGTATTTTAAATTATATATTGTCATCATAAAAATCATTCCAAATTTTTGTTTACCTTATTCCAAGATATCCACTCATTGATCTTTTCATCTAATTCTTTAGATCCAGTATTTATTTCATGTGTTGCTGGCATTTTTTTAGTGCAATCGAATTACTTTTGTAAATCAAAAATTTACACTGTAAAGCAACAAATGTTATAAAATTGAAAATTTGTAAATATTATTTACAATTTGAAAAGAATGTAATCAAAATGTAAAGGTATATATAATTGTCATGCATATCTAAACCAATGATATATATATATATATACATTAATTTAGTTTATGCCAATAACATCAATATGATTCATTCATCAGTTTAAATTCTGATTATTTAAATCTGGGAAAATATAATTTGCTTACAATGATGATAATAATAATAACAATAATTGTTAAGACCCAACAACCAAATTTTTAAACACTAACTTATAAACTGAATAAACTAATTATGGGAAATAGAGTTTTTACATTTATTTTGCAATTATAACTTTAACAAATAGTATTACAAAAAATCTTCCCGTCATCCTCAATGCACTATTAAATTACAATATTATAACAATTTACCATTTTCCCTAGAGATTTAAAAATATAAAATATGATATAAATCACAAGTTAATTTTAATTATTTTTTTATAATAGATTGATAAATTTTTTTAAAAATAAAAAAAAATTTTTGAATACCATACATGTGTTTAAGATGTAAAATTTGATGACCCAACCTTATATTTGCTCTTTATACATTGATAATAATTATGACTTGCTCATATCAATATAATAATCCTCTACATAGTATCATCTAGTTATAAAATTAAACTGATAAATGAATTAATCATTATTGGAACAATTAATTAAAATGTTTATGTATAATTTCGCTCAATCTGCGAAAATATAATTACATTTGAAGCTTTGTTTTCAATAAGAATTATATTTTCAAACGGTTTAGATTTTAAATGTGTTTATGCATCTATAAATCTGTAATCTGTATTTTCTTTCTGTGTTGCCAATTCGTGTTTTACCAGGCGTTGGTGATATTGAATGTATAGGGTTGATTGTAATATTAAATATATTGATTAAAAATAAAGTTCTTAACGGTATAAATCGTGCTATTGAAAATTAAAATTAAACTTGTAATATCATTTACCGTAAGCATGAAACTTTGGAAACTGTTTTAATAAATCTTTTTAAATTTCAAAAATTCTTCAAATACAAAAATTAGCGATTGAATAGACACTATTCTACAAATGTCAAATAAAATATTTTTTTAACTTGAAAAAATAGTGTTATTAATAAAAATGCTATGAAATCGGCGTAGACGGTAAATTTTGTTTATTAAAAATAATACATAAGTCACCAAATCCGTTGTAGCAGATCTTATATTTCTACTTAAGACTATTTGTTGTTAGTTTTGTTTATTTTTGCAATTTTGTGTAAAATATTATAGTAATATTACTGTAATATTTTCCAATATTACAGTAATATTAAATATGTACAAACAATATAATATTGTCCAATCAAAGAACAATAATTAGTTACGCTGAGTTCATATGATATGTACATAAATCCCTATATTTCAATCTGGTTTAAAGATCAAACATGGCGTTTGCGAATATCTATTCTTTAGAGCTATAGTAAAATAAGTTCCCTAGTAGCATATAGTGATGCCAGATTTGTAGCACCATCCTTATCAAAAGGAATTGTCGCTCAATGCAAGTAAATTAGGTAGAATTTATCGTTAGTATCCCCACCTCACTTTAACTGGCATCACTGATAGCATGTAGTACGCGGCGCCGGACATTTTGCGCGTGTTTATAGGGCACTCGATTAATTAATTAAAATTTAATTAACACTTTTTCAATGTACCAAAAATCCAGAACCTGACAATACGCAATACTCTTCAATTTTCAAAGATTTCATTTTATCTAATTTTAATCTTGTAGTGCGCAAATAATGAGTCATGATGTGCACTTTATTACTTTCCGCTTTTAACAAATTTCACTAACTACTTTATATTGCCAAGTGAATATGTAGTATTTATTTGTTAGTAACTCCATAATAAAAATTATGTCATTAATTCATTGATCATGTTGCAATTCAATAAATTGGAGATTTGCAGTAAGAGCAAAAATTTCACTTTGGTTAAAGTATAACTAGTCAACCGAATTGACGGTATTAATGGATTTTGAGGTTATAAAGTTTAAATATATATATATTTAGACAGGTTACATTGTTGTTTAAGCCTTTAAAGCATCTCATCTTGAATATAACTTCCGGTGAATACCATAAAGGGTGATCATCAGGAGTGTATGAAACAAGAAAATTATAAAGTGCCGTGGCATTGTATTTATTGTAAACAATATTTGTTAAGAATACTTTTATCAGGTAACGAACAATCAGCTCTCTAATAATAAATACTTCAAAATTTTTTTATCTTTAGAAAATTTAAAAAAAAATTTAACCTTCCGTCAATTATATTATTCTATGTAAAAATAATAATTTTCTGTAGATATTTTAAAATACAGATACGTATAAATAAATCGGCAGATTTTAAATTTTCTTATGTGGCAATGCTGTAATATTCCGCACCAATCAGAGATCGTAGCCAAAAGCTAACACACGACTGCTCATGTTCAGCAAAAGTACACGACTGACAGAAGGTTAATTGTAGTATGATTTAAAACATTATATAAATTATAATATTGCATTCAAATTTCGCGAGTACAATTATTTAATTTCAATACAATTGACTGATGTGTGTCAAAGGTCTTGTACAGACATAACCAACAAAATATGTTGGCTTTTGTTTAATTTTCAGATTTATTCATCATGCACAATATATTAATTTAGGCAGTGTCTAGCGGGATGTGATTGGTACGTGAATGGACGTGAATGATACGTGAACTGAATTGGACGCTATAAAATATACTAAACACATGAAAATATCGCACATGAATCTAACATATTGCAGCATCATTGCTGTCTACAGACACTAAGCGGGTGGACACTAACTACTAACATTGCTTCGAATAGAACTATGTTACAAACTTAATCTATGTTTGTCAAAAAATTACAAGCAAGTATATTTCATAACGACTACAGACACTAAGCGGGTGGGTTGCTCGCTAAAGCTTGGTCCATTTAAATTAAGATACTAACTACTAACATTGCTTCAAATAGAACTACGTTACAAACTTAATCTATGTTTGTCAAACAATTACAAGCAAGTTTATTTTATACCGTTCACGTCCGTTTATGTACCGGCCATGTCCGTTCACGACCGTATTGTTCCGCTAGACACTATCATTAATTTATGTTTCTTGTTCACGTGTGGTTTTTCAACATTATCGTTTCGGTTTTCAACTTTCTTGTGACACAATCACTTTTTTTTACACAATCTGAAAATGCTGTGCTTTGCGTTTCTAGTTTCTTATTTTAAGGTATCAATAGACATATCCTAAATTTTATGTCTAATTACATGATATTAGAATTTTTTGAAAACCTTTATTAGGCTTTTAGCGCTCAATTCTTGCAAAATTATTTAATATAAAAGTATTTTCATAACATTGATTCTAAAAATCTGATAGGTAGTAGTGTTGGTGAATCAATATAATATTAGCATCCCTACTTTCAATTAAGATATCCTCAATTTCAAAGGTGCA
>JABFQB010000049.1:0-14780 GCA_022817105.1 Pseudanteris insignis
TATTTATACTGTCACAGTAATTATTAGCACTACTCACAGTAATTATATCAATCGCCTTATGATTTGGTTCGTAAAGCATGTGAAATCTATATGTAATTTTAATTTGCCAAGTTATGGAGAATTATAAATTCTTAAGTGCGTCTTATTCATTGATATTTGTGATGAAAGATTATTAAACATTTTATAATGTTCAAAAAGAAAGACTTTTTAGGAAATAAAATAATTTTGTTTTTATTGGACCAGCCAAAGCTTTAAGTCAAAGAACCAAATTATTTGATTAACTATTTGGTATTAATTATTTGGTAAGTTACATTACATTTAATAATACGTTCACTTTTTTTATGGAAAGATAATATGTGCTAATGGACATTAATATATATTTATCATTTCAATTTTTAATAACATTAATTTGCCATATCCAATCGCATAAAAAAAGACAAGCGTCATACTCGACGCATAAAAATGTATATTTGAAATAGAAAATAAAATTTATTTAATTCATTTTGTGATTTTAAACAAATATCATATTTATTTCAGTGAAAAAATTCGATATATTTTTAATTGAAGATTGAATAAAATTTTTAATGTAAACATTTTGTGAATTCAAAATATTCAAAAAAATATATTTTTCTTGATTAAATATTTTTTTAGGACCGATTAACAACAAAATAATTTTGTCAAGTACACGAAATTTTTGTTATATTGCAAAATGGTTATCCAAGTGAAATGGTTTTCACATGATGGTTAACTGACGGTTGGAATGAAACGCCATTTTACATAAGATCATCGTATTTCCTTCAAATAGTTAAAAATATCGAGCAAATAAATTGTCTCGAGTTTGCATTGCAAATGGAATTTCATGCCTTAAAATCTAAAAATGTTACCGAAATTTCAAAGTGACTTGACAAGTGGGTATACGTGTTAAAGTGCAATTAAAAGCGAACGAGTTTTGTTGGAAGATTTACCTCGCTTTTGTCGGCCATCAACGTCTTCAACTGAAGTCAATATCGCTGGGTGAAGGAAGTGGAACTGAACATCATCATTTTAGTCCAAGAGGGTTATCACAACGAGAGACCGAATACGTACAAATTATTCGCAAGAAATATAATTCGTAAAATCATACGCATGAATTCGTAAAACTGATTCTTACGAATTTGTTCTTATGCCTCTACACGTAGAAAAATGATCGATTAGAAAGTACCATACCTGTCTGGTAATCGATTCGTATCGTGTAGTGTTTGAAGAAATATACTAAAATTTATGATAAAAACTATTATATACTATTAGAATTATCCCATACCAAATTATAATTTTTCGCGGAATTCTAAGTAATGTTTCTCAGATGTGACAAGATACGATACGATTCCAATAAGACATCGTACTTTCTGATATTACATTTTTCTCCGTGTAAAAACGGCGTTGACACCTTCTCGTTAAGTCAACGGCATCGGCTATCACGTGACTCACGTGTACCTCACGAGCAAAGCGCATGCTGTTGTATTATAGTTGTTTTTTTGTTTTATATAACTTCTTTTCAATTAGCCGATTCAATAAATCAATAGTTCGAAAACATAACCTCTTTAAATCCATACAACTGACGTATTCATTATACGAATCTCGATTTGTCAAGTTTTAAAATATGATTTGTACACTCTTAAAAATTTCGTTTTGACTCATGTTTTTTAAGTTTTAGAGCAAAATAAAGAAATATACTAAATATAAACAATAGATGTAAACGAAGGCAGAACTATATGATCAAGCTATCCTTATTTACCCAAGTAAAAATTTTACTAGACAACCTCTAGTTTTTGCGAGGCTCTTGTAAGTATTCTGAAAGGCGTTCTAGCCTAAGTGAATGTCACAAAAATCTAGTAAGGTACTTGCAAGGGTAAACTAGGTACTACTTGTACTAGCGTAACAAGAGCAACACTCATGAGTTACTTGCAAGTTAAACTCGAACTATACATGCGCGACAAAAATTTAGTTTTTTAGAAATAACCTTGTTTTCAAATATTATTAAATATACAATTATTTTTTAATTATCATACGCTTAGAAAAAAATTGAATATTTTAAATAATTGTGCAGTTTTCAAAATTAAACTAACTTAAACAAAAAAATAATCACCTTGGTGATGACTGAAATTGGGTTATTTTCAAACATGGGACATTTCATTAATTTTGCTTAGTTTAAAATTTATACATAATAACTCAACAAAATAAAAACGAAACAAAACCATACAAGGGAATGACCAATCACGGCGCAGATCACGTTTTCAGATCTGAGTAACGTACCTGCATTTTGCGCGCGTTCGTTCTAACCTGTCAACATTTTAGGTTATATTTATAAAAATCTTCTATGAATGTTATATCTCTGGTTTATTTTTGAGTGTTTATGTGTACTTTCATTAATAGTGTGTATATGCATAAATATAGTCATTTATATTTTTGTTTAATATATGGCAATGAAAACAGCCTACTTAGGTTCTGACCCATCACTTTAGCATGATTGCTGTTGTTGATTTGCTGTTGTTGATACTATGTTTTGAAGTTAAAATTTCAATCTTATGTCATTTTATGCTCAAAATGTTTTCCCGTGCACACATCACGCATATTATGGCTAATTTTCACAACAAGTGGATGTCTTCTTATGTCAATCATTATCAGAATTTTTTTTAACGAGGTACTTATTGTCTGCAATTTTATTATTTCAACATTTCGTCTTAATATTCCGTTATTTATTTTACACTGTAATTTAATACTCATTCTCTTGCTTAACTTGTTTGCGTTCTATGAAGCATCATAAATTTAATGAAATACATTTCACGTCACGTTTTGCTTGAGCCTATAAATTGATAATATATACTAATCGACGTGCGAACAAATGATCAATAAATTTTGTTTACTCGCAATAATTTAAAAAGCATTTCACGTTGAGATTCGTGTACTATTATTATAAAATTATAATAAAAATTTTGTTCTAAACCAAGCGCAGATTAACGTATAATTCGATTTTTAATTAATTCAACTGATAACATTGAATATTATATCGTATACGAAACTGATTAAATTGTGTAAAATAAAATGTCGTAACTGAAAAACAAAAAATTTTAATCAATCGATTAATTACGTAGAAATTATGAAAATGATCTAATTTGATTGTTTGTATTTCAAGACGCATTCTTCGGTTGCTACTTGCATTGTTCTCGGTTAAGTTCCAAGTGTCTCATTGCAGTTTTAACTTTGAACGTATGGATTAATAAGGGAGTCATACGCGTCGTGATTATAAATCAATTTGTTGATAGAACAAAAGTCCTTGGTACGAAAAAGCGTATGGTGGGGATCGCGGAATTTTGCCGAAAGTGTACTTGCGGTTTATCATAAGTGAGTAGCAAGGTCAAGCGTGGATCTGCGACACGAAGGCGCATTTTAGAATTTTCTTTTGCAGAAAATATCAAAATGTCAAAATATAAAAAATATCAATTTGCCGAGAAATAATTTGCTGTCGATGAAAATGGATCGTAGATACTTTTTCAGACGCTTTATCCGCAATTAATCAAGCTGTCAGTGTCGATCGTCCGATCAGTGAGAAACTTAATTATCGACATCAGGATGATCATTTTGGTGTGACAAAATTCATCGCCAAATGACTAGACACAACATTTTATGAAAAATAATGACACGATAGATCAAGAAAATAATTATTTTTTCGGTATTCAACAATCAATTCATGATGTTACTTAAAGTATAAATTATGCTGCCAATGACGTTATCTACCAAACTAAAGAAGTTTAGTTAATGCGCATCTTCGACGCTTTACTCATGACTTTAATTCATGGCAAAAAAACATGGATTAAGTATGCTCAATAAACGATGAAAACAAAATAAAAATTTTTAAAGGCTTATGTTTGGAGGATGAGTTTGAAATTGCTTAATCTGACCTACCTTCGCATGTGAATTACAAACTTTTATCGACTCACGATCAACGAAACCAGATAATAAGAGTTATTATTAAATTCTATTTTTTTTAAGTTAAAATTATATTAGTTATTATTTTCTCGTTTGAATCATCATTATTATATAATTTATAATTGGCCCTAATGTCTAAGTATATTGACGTTATTTGACAATAATTTTTAATAACATTTTACGTAATAATTATAGCATATTATCAACTAAAGAATCCTAAATAGTAATAATTCTTAACGTTCGATAGTTTAAACATATATATCCAAATTTTATTTTATTTTATTTTAAAATGAACCGATTTCATTTTTTGTTTTTTGCTTTCATTTCAAACTGATGATCTAAGTTAGAAATTTAAAAGTGATAAATTCATAATATATTAAAAAAAATTTAGAATATTTTGTAATCTATTATGTGCTTGTCATTCCATGTAATGTTCTTGCTATTTTGAAAAACTTATCATGACGTAATGTATCGTTTTATAATTTCTGTTCTGTAACTACTATTTTGTATATGTCTGGAGATGAAATTCCAATAGCCAGTCGCTTTCATTGAAAAAATTTTCATGATTACGATCTTCATCCAAAAATAGTTATGGTATCAGTACTGAAGTATTAAAAAATAATATCGCTTATTAATAAATAATATTATTAACTCATTTTTTGCACATCGTGAAATTAAATTACTTTTAAATTTATTTATGCATAAATAAATATGTGATAAATGATATCGAGTAGGTATCGATGTTTCATTTATTTGTCAAATAAAAATATATTTTAATAAAAAAAGTTGTTGCAATATTTCGCATAAAAAAGTGTGGAGGTACACAATTTCTCGTTAACTAAATATAAATTATAATTTTTTCTTTCCGTGAAAGTAGCGTAAATAAAGTGTGCATAGAGGAATGCTCCTATTTCATACATATTTTCTGATGTTATTCGGTGACTTTTCATTTTCAGTTCAGTGCGTGACAACAACCTTTTCAATCGTATAATATTTTTTTCTAACTTATTTAACGATAAGATATAATATATTTCAACAAAAATACTCAAATGATTGGTTATTCCTCTGAAGTACTATTCAAGAATCATGGTAATCGAAAATGATCCGATAAAATATCATATGTTTGGGAGCTTTCGTATTACAAGCTTCTTTTCATTCAAAAATTAATCTCAGACTTTAACATAAATAAATTGAGTGAGACAAAACTTTGAGGGGTTTTAGTTAATACTTGTTTCTCTGACTTCACAGCAGCATGCTAGTGCTGAAGTGACGTCTTCGTAGTAACGTGTATAATATTCAAATTTAAAGTTGTTTTTCCGGTTCGTCATCGGAATAAATTTATACGCTTGAATTCGAAAAACCATCGAGTAAATCAAGTTGTCGTCATTTTGTTTGGTACGTAAAGTAAAAATATGATGAAATGGGTAGGTTCTGAAATGTCAGCAAAGATATAAACTATGCGGGTAGCGTGAAGAATTAGACAGCCGAAACCAACATGCCAAAATAAATCGGTAAATTTTCTAACGCAACGCGGCGGAAGAATCGATGCTGGATAAACAGTATATTGGAAGGTATGAGCAATCAATGACGAATTCGACTTGCGGATAGAACTATTTGTGTGGTGTAACACGTGTCACTCATATGTTGTCATTCTATACTCATAATTACGATCAAAAGGTTTACGGAAATGAACACCTCAAGTGAGTTGTACCATTCTCATCCAGTGCGTTTTAATGCAGTCAGGCTCGTTGTCCCAATGTCAGTGGTCGTTGCTCTCGTTATCTCTTTATCTTCATATATCTATCTCACTCACACTTACATTCACTTATACCCTTACTCTCTCTCTTTCTCCATCGCACTCTCGCGCTCTCTTTCTTTCTATCGGTCTGTCAATCTTTCTATTTATCTATCCATCCATCGTTAAATTTTTCTATCTTTCTGACCCAGGTTTGTGTTTTTATTTGAGTACCTGTCAATAGGCTCGAAGGGCCAATCAACCGACTATCCAAGCAGCCTCAATGTGAATGACATCCGGGCACCAGTGACATTAACGATGAACTCGCTGCTTACATGTCTATACAACCACGTGGCGATCAAACTCATGAGTCTCCGTGACACGGGATCACTGCTGAAAATCAACTAACCCGATGGTCGAGGAACCGCACTCGACATTACAAGCGGCGGCGCGTGCGCGTCGAACAAAGACTGATGGGAACGGGTCCGGTAAGGCCCGATCGTAGCTCGAGAGGCTTTCAACGCTTGGGTTCTCTTGCAAAACTGAAGGAACCGATCGTCCACTTGGACCTGCTGGAGCCACCACCTCCCGGACGTGCACTTGTCGCTCGCCCGAGCGCCTCCCACTCGACTTCCCACCAGCTTCCCTTCTCTTTTATTCTTAATTCATAGCATTCTTTCTTTTTGTTGCTAAACTTCGGCTGTTTGATTTGACTTAGATACATTTCGATTCGATTTTCTATTTAAAAAACCTCGGCACTGATGATTTGGCATTTCATTTGACGCAAGCATCCACAAAGATTTTAGTCTTCCACTTTCTATTTACTACGGGGATCAAACAACAGGGATGCTCGTACCGAAACAACAGTTTCAATATCATTGACTAGTTTTTCTTCCTTTCAATTTCATTTTTAACGCTTATCGTTTTAATCTATAATCCAATTAAATTTTTTCAAATTTGATTTTTAACAATTTTTGAATCTTGATCTTAAATATTCAAATTTTTTTTAAAGCATTCTGTCACCTTTGTAAAATCATTACCTGATGTTTGAATGCATCGGATATGTAACTCTGAATCTTGGTAACGATTATTTAAGTATAAATAGAATGAGAAGAAAAAATTCACTTATGTTTTTATTGCGTAGCATGCAAGTTTCTTTCTTAACACTGCATTAGATAAAAAATAATAATAATTACACACTAACTAAAAATAAACTTTTTTCACGTTACCAACGTGTATATTATGTCGATATTACATTGAAAATGAAATTTATTTTTGCTTCTAAATGTAAACACCTAGTATTTTATTTTAACTACTTTGATTAGTTATTAATTAATAACTATAGCGTTTCTCAATAATTTAAGAAATTCACAGTATTGTGCGAAATAAACTACATTGAATAATGAACTATTTTATTAATCAACTTTATTACATAATAATTATTACACTTATCTTGCACTGTTTCATTTAAATATGACTTATGTTTCGTTTTTCAGTTCATCCAAGTGTTAAATTCTGATAAATAAATCTTACAATATTACAGTGACATATGGGATAAAATGTTTATGTAGCATTGAAACTACCTGAGTGGATTACATTTAACTTGTAACCTAGTTCTGTTTTCCAAATTTGTTTTGAAATCAATAAAATGTTAAGTTAAAGAATCATAAATAGATATTTATATCGTGGTTTATTTTTTATTATATTTTTATTATATTATATTTATGTTTTTATTGTTTAACAATAAATGTTATTTTTAATAATAATTAATAATTGCGTCACATAAAAGTTATAAGGCAAAATAACTTTTATAATTTATAATTTCACAATTTTTAATGTTTCAACAAATATAATAGTTTTGTACAATGATAAAATAAAAAATCAATTGAACAAGAAAATAAAGTATTCTTCCTAGAAGCGCATGAATGATTTAGAATTAATAAGTTTTTGTACCTAAATTTTATACAATGAAATTTAACAATTATTATTAAGTTTGAATTATATATATTAAATTCTAACATAAATTAGCGTAGCGTTACTCTATCGGTATAATTTTTTATTATCAACCGAAGAAAGTAGTTTAAAAAAGATTCGACAAAGATAGACAACTACCAATTGTATGACTAAATACAATGTATTACTGATATATGAAGTCAAAATGACTAATATTACTGATATTTCTAAGTATATCTTCAATTATTCAGTTACATTAATAGAACCATTGTTTGTTCATTCAGTAGTATACCATACGTGTTAAATTAAGTTTAAAAATTATAATTTTCCGTAAAAATGATAATTATTTAAATTATTTATTTACTTTAACTTCTTGATGAGCGAAAAATAAGATTTCAACTGTTTATGATTTATAATGCGAATAAATAAAAGCAGATCGATTTTTAAGCACTGAATAAAAATAGTTTTTGATTAAAAAGATTTAGATGAATGACTGTTATTGTTCGGAAATGACGCAAACAGTATTAATTGATACAAATCATCAGAAAACTATTTCAGATCAACGCTTTCGGCAATTATTCAGCAATAATACGATTTCTTTTTAATATCCACTGAGAAAATGCATTCCATTTTCAGTAAATTCGCAAAAGCAACAATTATTAATAACGTTAGCCGTTATTGGTTGAACCGTCAAAACAATCTTTTAAACAGTCTTCATGTCTACAAATGACTTTGAAAGAAAGTTACAACGTGTTATTAGAATTTTTAATAATGCGCGCAAGAGGAAGCTTGACGTCATTTATGCGGTCATTGATGTTTCCCAGCAGATAGTACAGATGTTCGATTTCGTGTGATTTCTAAAAGTTAATGACATATTTTTTCAACATAATTGAAAAACCTATTAAATTTATTCAGCTTTATTTACAAAAATAATTACATTGAAAAAAAAGTACCCTTAATTGAGTATTTTTCACTTGCATCAACTATAAAATATGCTCATATATAATGAAGAATATAATTTATTATAAATAATTCTATTTATATTGACAAACATATCCATCGTATGTTTTGAATCAAATTCTTATTTTATTATGTGAGTATACTTGAAGTTAAATGAAATCTAATTAAAAAGTTAAAACAATTTTCCATATACTCCAACGAACTATATTTGATAATAAATAAAGTTGCATCAATAACTAAAGGAGTAGAAATATTATCTGTCATTACGTATAATACAAAAATAGATTTTAATTTTAAAAATAAAGCTAAAATATGTTTAGTATAATGAATTATAGTATATGTATATATATATATATATATAAAATAAAAAATTGCTTAATGTGGTAATCTCACTTCACTTATTATTAAAAAAAAATAAATTTAACTTATTGATACAAAGTATTGAAATAGTTATAAACAAATTTGACCCGTTTCGGCATATACTTATAACAAATATGTGTTATCAAAAAGAATATAATATAAAATGTATTTTAGTTATTGAATAAAGATATGGGATTCAAGAACATTATATATTTGGCCGCACTATTTATCAGTACTATGATATTTGTCTTTATTTTTTAAACTAGACCTCTGGGAGTTTATAAACCAGGATTTTACTAAAAATTAGATGCGAAGTAACATTTAGTATATAAAAAAAGATGTCTTATTATCAGAATGATAATCGCGCATACGAAAAACTGGAATCTGAATATCTAAGGAAATTAATTGAGTCCAGATTAACAACAATTCAAAATATTATTTAAGTTTGTTTACAATTTGCATATTGAATTTATTTAGATTGATATTATGGAGAAAAAAAATCTATCTAAAGTTACCATACCATGTAGAGGTCCGAAGATATCGTCGTAAAAGAATAAAAAATTACTATGCCGGTATAAAAAAGACTTATGTTTCGTAGGTAAAATTCTATCATAATTTATAATAATAAAGTTTCATACCCTACAGGACGGATTGTAACTTTGTTATAGCAATTTTTTCAGACTATGCAGAGATATCTTCGAGCCTCTACATGGTATAGTAATTGTAAATAGATTTGTTTTTTCCGTGCAGCAATTGTATGACTATTGGTGACAAAGAAATGAAATTCCGATCCGAGTCTAATCACGCGATAGATCTACTCGTTACGCAGGCATTAAGTGATTAACTAGACTCGTTATCACACTTTTAGAGTTTAGTCTTTTAAACTACGGATGCTTGATAATAATTTGACGGTCAAACTTTTTCCGTAATTTATTATCGTGAATTTAGGTAAATATCCGTGGATTTAGATTTGGATTATCGAAGAAATTAATGTATTTGGGATTCTATTCAATTATTTTGTAAAATTGCATCACACTCGTTTTATTAAAACAAAAGAGCTACAGTTCTTTATATTGATGATGTCAATTTTAGTCAAAAATAAATGTTAATTGACTTTGTTGGGATAAGATAGTTAGCATATCAGCAACTTGAATCGTAAAAAATGTTTTATGCATAAAAATAAATTGACCAAAACGAATCGATTGTGGGAATCATATCAAATTTCACTTATATAAATTGATGTCCCTTTAGAGTTTGTTCATTTATTCAATTTGTCAAATTAAAGTTCTAGCGATTAAATACGATTTTTGTGTTCTTGTAAAGTAATTCATTAGAATGTCAGAGTTGCTAGATAAATGTTGGCGCGCGTCAATATGCGAATGAGGGACCGATGATATATGAGATGTTAATGTTTATTAAGTTGTTTGTAGGAATGTAAAACTAATTACGTTAGAGTTTGCAACGATAATGATTCGGTAAAGTGTAAATATTAACTGCTTAAGTAGTTCTTTTGAAAACAAAATTAAAAGGCAAACAAATATTATAAATCACGTCTAAAATATTGATTAACCATAATTTGTTAAGTTAAATATAAAATATATATCAAAGTTACTATCGAATTAGGTTTTAGTATACTGAAAGCATTCAGCGCATATGATTGTATTACATCCTTCAATGATGCTACACCAATTTATCGTAATTGAAAGAGACTTCCTGCTTAATGAAAAATTGTATACATTAAAACGCATATTATTATTATAAGTGACTCTTAGGTCTTTGATTGGTTTTACCGATTCTAACACGAATCGATCTTAACATTCTAGGTCTACTTCAATATATATACTTGTATTATATACGGTTACTAATATTTAAATTAAAATCTTTAGATTGACACCAATTAAATAAGACACTTCGGTCACTTTGGAATATTTATATATACACTGAGAAAAATGTATAGTAATGGTTACTAATTTACTGTTACTAATTATTTGCTGTTTAGTCCAGATAGAATATTTGTGTAACCATTACAATACACTTTTCTTAGATTTTATGTACAGAATTACATTTATGGGGCCATATATATTAATGTATAGAACCACACATATTTTATACATGATACATACTAAAATTAAGTATATACGCCGAAATATACTGAATATATGGTTACGTGTATATAATCTTAATTGCGACATAAATATTTATGGGAAACGTATGCATAACATATAAATTACTTATGTCGTTCAAAACTATTTATTATTATTTAATAATAATACATAATAATTTATTTATTATCTATTATTATTATATCATACTATGTATGTCTTATAATCAATGTATAATTGAACAGTAGTTAAGCATTATTTAATTCATAAAATTAGTTCAAATATCGTGTATTGTAATGGTTACTGAAAAATTTTGCAATCAAATTTTTGTAACAGTTACCAGAATTTTCTTTCAGTGTAGAAGTTTTTTCAAAGTTGGAAGACAATAATATTGTTTTTTCGAAAAAGACGGTAAAAGTGTCTTGTTGGAAAGCACCCGTTCTTGCAGTGATTTTTGAGTAACAGAGTTGTTGATTTTGTAGCTTTTAAGAATAATTCAAACATTATACATTATACATTAACATTATATCAAATTTAATATTAGCCTTATTAAAAGCAACGCAAGAAACCGTTAAATATTCAACCTCCTGGAACTGAAAAATGATTCGGTCTAACATGATACAACATCGACAGTATGTTCTAGGGTCTTATGATGAGAATTTGATTTTTCATTGTTTTGCGATATGTTCAAATTTGTTTTCAAATTTTGATAAGTTTAAGGATAGTAAAAGTAACTGTTTTTATTAATTATGTACTAAACATTCTATGATTATAAATAAAAAATGATTTTTCATTTATAATAGCAAATTATATTAATTTTGCAATATTTTTAATTAGTAGCTAATTTTTTAGATGCAAAAGTTATTTCTTTCATTTTTTCTAACATTATAAACACCTGATTTGTCTTTAAATATGTGGTCATATCGTTGTAAGAAAAAAAGTAATATTTTTATCCTTCAACATTCAATCATATATAAACAAACAATCTTAAACAAAAACAAAACTGGTATTATATGATGATATTAATAAACGATCATTTAATAAGTTATTTATGGGTAGTTATTATTACCGTTGAACAAATAATTTTTTTTATATAAAATCAACACATTTTATTTATATTGATATTAAAAAATGTTACCGATTATTGTAAGAACATGTATTAGTTGATTAATAAAAGAAAAATGAAAAAAAAATTGTTTAATTCATTTACAATCAATTTTTCTATACATAAAAATATACCATGCAGACTTTTAAAATTGCATAATTCGTTACAAAAATTTTATTTTGCTGACCAAGAATCATTCTAAAAATTTATCCGTGAGATGGTAATTTTTGAGGTATTCATAAAATTTAACTAATCGTAATATTTGTATACGAATATGCAAGGATGTCATAGTATATAATCATTTTTATATAAATTATGTTATGTAATTGAAACATATATTTACCATCGAAAATATAAATAATAAACACAGTTCTTTTGTTTGAAAAAATAAAATTAAAAAAATGCAATTTTAAAAAGCTTTTAGAAAAATTATTTTGTGTTATTAGACAAAACCACTTTTTCATTGACGAAAGTTATAATGCAATAATATATGTTCCTAGTTTTTAGCAGTAGCATCATTAATTACTTTTATCATCATATTTTCCAAAAATTAAATTTTCCTGAAAAAATAAATTCATTCAATCGAAAAGCTTTATATAACAGTAATTTCATTGATAACAAAATTTCCGCTGTAATATTTTAAGTGGAGAACATACGTAAAAATTAAAATTGACAATGCAATTAAGCTAATGCACTTAAGCCAGCTTTTTTTTATATTGATAAAACAGTCGTTTATGCTTCAATAAAAATAGTTTCTGAATTTTTGTTTTTTTAATGCAATTTATTGAAAATCAAATAGTTTTTAAATAAATAACATTTGTTGGATAGAAATATTTAAAATACAATATCATCCACAGGGGATTATGATATTTTACAAAATTAAATAAAAATATTATTAATAATAAAAACGATCATATTTTGTATTTAACAAATGCATGTAAATTTTCATTGACTGATTTAGAAAACTGAATTTTTGTGTTAAATTAAATACCGAAGATTTACATATTTATATCATGTAAAACTGTATTTGTTTCATATTCGGTTTAACATATTGTTTACGTATTTTGTAATGATATCATACAATCGAGTTGCGATGAACTGCAGAAAATCTCTCAAATGATCGGAAATGTTTTGTTCCACCATTTCGGTCATAGAAGCCTGACCTGCAGCTGGAAAGTCAAAAAATTTTTTTTATGATTCACGACTAGTTTGACATTTATTCATTATTGATTTTTACTGTTAGAATACTTGTTCATATTTTGCTATATTCAGTGGTACTCTGATCATATGAAATGATATGAAAATGAAAATTGCTATAAAATGTAATGGATTTTGAATAGAACACAATAGATATAACTATTAAAATATGCAATTCTACTAGGTTACATAGCTTTCATTATACAGTTTTAATTGATGTCCTCAAATTAATACTACACATAGTAAAATTTACAACAATTTTTTTCTTAATGAAAAGATGAATGCGTCGTTTTTTAATAACAATTGTAATTTAATAAAAAAACTTCACCAAACCAAATTTTTAACAACAATTGAAATCGACTAGAACTGTCCACAATAAAATCTTTATTTTATTTCAAATAATATACTGAAAAATAAATAATAATAATTACTATGTAACATTCACATATTTTAATTCTCAAGTATTCGGATTTGAAATAAGTTTAAAATGATCACAAATTTGACATAAGTGAACACTCAAATTAAATGAAGTTTTGTGTATTAATAAAACTTTTGATTTACTTTGGTAATAATGTTTTTAGGTTCAATAATTCATGACTGCAAATTTTTCTATCAGTAATGGTTAAAGTAACATAAGGTTTAAAACTTTAAAATCTTTAAATTCTAATACTTACTTTCAATTTGTCCAGTAAACATTTTGATTTGATTGTAGTTACCGCTGGTTAAAAGTTTTTACTTCAGTTGAGCTTATCAGATATCACCAAAATTTCCTATAAACTTCGTATTTCCAACCTCAGAAATTTCAAACACATGAAAGCTTAACGATCACTCATAAACTGAAATATTCCGTTCATAACTTTTTACTTATTACTGTGATAAAGAATATCTAACTAATTTATTTTGAACTAGTTAAACAATATGTAAAGTGAAATTAACTAAGTGAAGTAAGTGTTCAAGATAAATGGTATATTGATAAATATTTAACATTTTAAACTTAACAACGTAATAACTTTTTCCTTTTACTTGACCAACGACTAGTATAAATTATCTGTGATAATAATTAGGTTAATTATATACACCAAGCAACGTTTCAAAATTAAAGTTAATAAACCATTCCAAATATTATACTTTTACTCAATATTTTTATTTTATTACGGTCTTAATAAAAAATCTTGGTAAAATAAAGTTTGGCTTATTATTTGGTGGTAAGATTTGAATTTTAACAAAAATATTTTTTTATATGCATACTCATACTCATTCATATAGAATAATTTATCTTAATAAGTAAAATATATTCATACAAATTTTAAGTAATATTTTTAACATTGAAAATCTTGTTTTCAAAATCATTTTGATTTGTATCCTTATTTTGTAAATGTTAAATATAGTAATATTCAATCTT
>JABFQB010000050.1:0-14763 GCA_022817105.1 Pseudanteris insignis
ATATTATGTCATAATTAAAATATTAACATTTTACTTTATTTCAACATAAACTAAGAAAGCAACTAAGAAAGTTATTTTAACATGTTTTTATGTTATATTAACATATTATTTTTCCCAGTGTATTAATAATACACTGAGAGAATCATTTTGTTCACGTTGCAAAAAAGAAGAACTAGAAAAGCTTCACAATAGAAATCGCATTTGCTGAACTAGAATTATGTTATCATAACTTAAATATTGGTTGCTATAACAAGAATATCGTATACTAAACAATTAAATATTGATTCCAGAATGAAATTATCGTTAAGTTTTTTTGTTACTGTAACCAAAATTTTGTTTTACTTGATGAAATTTATATTGATCTACCAAACTTTTAATATTAATGCAACATGCGTAAAGTGTAATTAATGAACTACAAAAATTTTACTGAATTTCAAATGCATTCAATTTCAAGATATTTCTAACAGTGAACATGCACTGAGAAAAAAGAGAAAAAAAATTAGTTAACGTAGCCAAATAATTTAGTTATCGTAACTAAATTACACTTGATATTAAAAAATTCGTTGGCGGTACTAGAATTATTGTTGTCATAACAATAATATCGTACAGTACACAAAAAAACATCGTTGTCAGAACGAAATAAATATCTTCGAGCTCATTTTTGTTACTGTGACAAAATTTTTCTCTCAGTGTGTAAAAAATTGGCATGAAAACAAATCCACCTTTTATTTTATTTTATTCCAGTAAATATCATTAAACATATTCAATTTTGTTGATCCGATTAAATGGCGCAGGTGTTTAATTTGATATATTCATGAATGAATATGAAATTCGTTCAAGTAGAATTCACTTGTTACGATAAAAGCCGAACCAAAAGAAGTGATTTATTTTCGACAAAAAAATGCCAATGGTGCAATATCGTGAAAAACTTACAGCTCTTGTAAAAATATGGTTTCATTCTACTGGAAAATTTCTGTTATGAAATTCTATTCAATATCATAATTAGTATTTAATCTTCAAGTATTTCTATAAGTGTGATTTATAAATACTCATTGAACTTTTAACTTTAGATATCTTCCTAAAAATACAATGACAGTTGCACGTTACCCTTTAACTAAATAAAATAGTACGCCTGGAGTGCAAATACTCTGTCGTGTATTTGAATTTTTCGTTTTCATTGATCTGTCATCCTTTCATTTTTGTCCTCAGCTGCAATTTATCGCGATGAATGCACTTGAAAAGGTATCGAATATGTCAAGTCGAACCCGAGCAACGTAATACATATTTCTTTAAGGTAGAAAATGACAAATACCGTGTGTCAATTGAAGTGTTGTACTTTTTATTTCTTAAAACAATTGAATCCGCTAAAATTATTTATACAAAATATGCATTTAATTAATGCTCAATGAAACAATCCCCATTGCTATTCATGATAGAAATTGTTTTTTGAAAATAAAACCGAAGTATGCCTTTGTTAGTGATTTGCTAGTTATGACGTGACAACATTGATTGTTGCTGGATTCGGTATTTACTAAATAAGTAAGTAGATAATATATATTGGAAACATTTAAAATATATTGTCTATCCCTGATTGTATATTATCTTTATAAATTTTCGATACTGAATATTAATGTTGTATACTTTATTAATTATCAAGTTCACAAATTGAACAAATTCATTTATGTTTAATACATTGATTTTCAATGTGCGAAAAAGTATTTCAAATTTATTAGAATTTCAAATTCATCATTTTGAATTACTGCATTTAATTTAGTTTTTATATTTTTCAGGGAATTTCCTTATTATAAAAATATCGTAAATTTGAATTCAAACGCTACAATTTTATCAACGTTGCCAGATCGATTGATTCCGAGGTAAAAAATTTCTTATGGGTTTCCATTAATACAGAAAGCCCGTAGTTTGGTTTTGAATAAGAAGGCCATAATTATCGAAATCGTTGCATTTAAATTAAAACTAAACCATATTTAATACACTAAGAGAAAAATTGTATGAAAATTTACTATGTTTAATAGTACTTTGAGGACTATTTAGAATTTAAAATATAGTAAAAATACCTTAAATTCTATTCAAAAATACTATGTTACATAGTAATTCTTAGACGTTTTTCAGTTACGTCTTCAAAGTACTACTAAACATAGTAAATATTAATAAATTTTTTCTCTCAGCGTACGGATATTTCTAGGTTTTTCTGTTTCTCATGATTCTACATTGATCTGAGTATATTATAGTATTTTTTTGTAATGCTGTAGCTGTATGCTCCCATTCGACTCGTAAAATGCAATTTCTAATTCTCGTATATTTTAAATTAATAGATTCTGAAACTAAGTAAAATTCTACCCAAAATAGTTGAATTTGAATAAAATCTAGGAACATTGCAATTTGTCATTTTCCACCTTAAGCCGCGATGAAATTGTCGAAACGCGATACGGCAATAAATCGACGTTCGCCAATAAATTCATCCGGCGCTCGACATCAGGAAGTATCCGCGAATCAAATGAAAGCGCACCCTGGCGCGTTAGCGATTCGCAACAGTAATGCTCCGGATTTTGAAAGTTCTGATAATTCTAAGGTAATCGTCATTTAATCGACGGCAAGATTAAGCCGGGTGATTAGCGCGAAATTGGCACCAACCGTAGACTGACAGTCTGATGCGCATGGCGCTAATCGATAGGTTTCTCGTTACGAACGTGCGCCAGCTGAACCCAACCGAACGCACAATTATACGCAGAGGTTTAACGCCGCGTATCGTTGCGATGGCTTTTCAGATGATGACTCGAGCACGCCGGCGAGCCGCAAAACAAAAAAACTGAGCTGGGTTGGCGGTACCGCGACGACTAGCGCTGAGACGCATCACGAACTAGTCACGGCATGAGTCAGTCGTCGCGGAAGTTAACGTTTATTAAACGTACTTGCACGTATTCGTTGATTTATCACAGCCGCGACGGATTTTTCATTCCAGCTCTCATGATTCACTATTAATTAAACTTGAATGAGGATAACGTTTAATTTCATTTGATTTAGTGAGTTCACTTGCGAAGCTCGGCCGCAGTCTTCACGTTTGCGGTCGGGTATTTAATTTCATTCGACTTTTTTTTCTTTTTTTCATTTATTTCACGTTTCATCACATCTTGTCTTTTAATCAAGCCTTTTGGATTCATTCATTCTTATCATTTTTTATATAAAGTGATACGAATAAAATAGGGTCTAACCTGGTAACCAAAGAATTTGCTTAGATTTAAAATTATTTATTTATAGATAATTTTTTTAATGATCCAATAAAAAAATTGGAATTTATACTTAACAGTTAATAGAATAATCTTCAAAGTTAATCAATTTAGTCCTGATGTTGTAAATTATCCTGCTATTAGTTATGAAGAAAAAAATTGTTCAATTTGACGGAAAATGTATGGAGTCTTATGAGAGATTACGTTTTTCATTTATTTAAATATGTTCTGGCGATAAAAACTCTATGCAAATTTGAAATGTCATAACGACCCGTTTCATGAATCGATCATACAAATTTCACGAACTTTTGCCCGCTGCGTTTGAAGTTATTGTTAAAATACTGAATAAGTATATAATACCATTGTAGAACCGACTACTAAATTTATATTCGTGTTGAAACGTGTTTTTAAGACATTTCAAATCTTCATAGAGTTTTCAGCGCCAGAACATATTCGAATAAATCAGTAAACATCAAAAATTATAATCTTTCATGAAACTCCATACATTTTCTGTAAAATTTAAATATTTTTTCCCCTATAACTAGCGGGAAAATTTCACTGAAATTTTTAATTGGTATTTTCGCTATGATTATTTACAACAGCATATATTTTTTCAAACAAATTCTCATCGTGACGTAGAGCATACCCCGACCTCCTTAAAACCAAGTAAAAGAGTGCAATGCTATTAGATTTAAATATTCCATAATTAACTAAATTTCTTACTGTCGTAATTTTCATAACGACGTTAACAGTTTTATAAATGTTGATTATTGATTTTTATTATTAGATTTAACTTTTCCTGTCTGTCTTTAGGTCAAATACGACTTATATATTGGAATTCGTGTCAAATTACATCTAATATTCAAATGCGTAGTCTTTGAAAAGATAGCTCAAAGAAAATTTATATGATAATTTTAGAATTACTCAAGAATTCGCAGACGATTGGGAAATGAAACTAATCGGAATTAATTTAGTTGTTTTTACATACGAAATAAAATGTTTGAAGTTACATTAAGAAAAATACAAATATGGCTATAAAATTTGTTTGCAAATTTATTATATTCAAATTTCTTTAACATCGGATAACTTCAAAGAAAAAAAATGTAAGACAAATGTAAACAGTGTTATATTTTGCTAAGTAATCGTTGTGGTAATATCCAATTCAACAATTTTAAAAGCAATTTTATACATTGAAATGTATTGCGTTAGAATAGAAAATATGATTTAGAAAATGTGATAAATTGTATTCTTAAATCTTTACAGAGTATCGTTCGGTGAAAATAGATTTTGGAGTTGAAATCTGTACTTAACGGAAATTGTTGCTGAATAAAAAATTACTTTTTGGGGCAATAAATTTTGTTATTTGATAAAGAAATATATACTTATGTATTATTTTATGTAGAACTTCATTATTAATAGTCTTGTTTTTCGAGTTAGAATTTATTTAAGTAGTTTGTTTACTTTTATAGACATCAGTTTTTGAGTCTTGATTATATTATCGAAAAACTAACTATAACTCCTGTAATAAAACTCAGTTGTACTTCGATAATGTGGTTATTATTCATAAAACTGTGGTATAAATTGTGAATTGAAAAGTAAAAAAACAAAATGCTTTCCACGTAGCGTTCGTCGAAGATAAAAAAAAATGTTGATCTGTCGCTTATACAGTGGCACAACAGCGTGGAAAAAAAGAAAACGAATTGCGGCTTTGTCACAAAAACAGTGTGCTTTGTAATTTGACATGCAAAAAAAATAACACGATTGAAACAATTGCAGCGAATTGCTTTTGACAGTGGTTGAACGCGACAATTTTAGTGGTCTGGAATTGAGCTGAAGTCTCGCAAAGTGAATATCAAAAACGGGTTACCGGGGTGCAGTATTTTTGTCAATCTAAGCGTACAGCGATGACTGCAATAGTGAATCGGCCACTTTACCCGCCAACCCATTTCGCTTTACTTTTCGTTCAAGATATTAAATAGCTCTGCAGGCGAACAAAAGACGTCGACGCTTCGTTTAACCGCTCAATATCAGAAATCACGTGAAACCACTTTAGATTTTAATATTTTCCACCAACAATGCTCCTGAAAGTCTTGTGCTGCAGTGCTCAATACTGATACAAAGGGTATTATTATTTTTTAAAAACTGTGTCGCCAGTACCAAATGGGTCGACTCTATTTTCTAAAAACTATGATTGGCCATCGATGATTCGTATTAAAAAATGTGTAAAATTATAAAAAACTTTTCTAGAAAAAAACATTCTAGTTTTATAAAAAATTTTAATTTAAAAATATTATGCAATTCGTTAGAAATACATATTTAATAACTAAAGTTGAAAAATAAATTTTACGGGATATACGGCGTTATGAACATATTTATAAGACTGAACTGACATGTGAGATAAACAAGTTTTTCTTGCACCTTACGTTATTCAGGGAACTAAAATAATTGGTTGAAATTGCACCATTTGATATACAATCGCACCTACTTAATCTTCATCATAAGTCATTTGACAAGCAAATAAGATTAAACTGAATCAAGGAGTTGCAGTTTGATCCTGAAATAAATTGATACGTCTATATAAAGGGTGTCCAATTTCAACCGACACTGATAAATTTCTTGAAAACCAATTAAGAGGAAATCAAACTAATATTTTAAATGAAAAACCTATGTTTTCCATTTATAGCAGAACGAATTTCTTTCATGACATCGCATTTCACAGGAAAAAAAAACATTGTCCACGCCATCGCGCAGACACTGAGGAACGCTAATAATTTTATTATAAACTTCGTTTGACTTTATAAGTAGATCTCGAGTTATTTGATTGGCTCTTTTGAAACGGCACACCCGGTATATTCAAATCTTCAAGTTCTAAAACACTCGCCGAACTACATCCATCGTCCGACGTCCTTTTTGCCAGATATGCCTCAATTATTGGGAAAGTGTCAATTAATATGCAACTACCTCTCAATCTACGTTTCGAGCCATGAATTCGTTTCTCCGAAAATTCCATCCCAGGATGATAAATATTTTTACGGTATCACCGACAAGTATTTCTTGGTTAAACTTTATGATAATTGCCAAACGAATTCGCTACTTTAATCTTCATCTTAATTTAGGTTATTAATTCATATTTCAACGGAACTTATTTCTTTTGGAATTATTTGTATTTGTATAATTATTTTTTAAGGTTTCTCGTCTTAATTTTTTTCATGGAAAAATTTTAATAACGATAAATGTAAAAGTGGATTTATTCAACGAAGTTGGAGTCGTTTAGTAAGATGATAACGTAAAAATTAAAATAAATTCTTTATTAAACGCAAGAAATTGAAATGTAATAATGTTAATTAATTTTATGATTTGATGATAATTTTATATTTATTCATACTGTAGATCATACTGTAGAAGAATTATTAAGTTTTTAATTAAAAATTGAAATGATATTTTTAGAAATAAATGAAAAATTACAAAGGATATCTTTAAAGCCTTGGTCAATTACTCACTCTTAAAACAGCCGATTTAAACCAAAATTAATAGTTTTAATAAATAATATTTTAAATTGATAGTCTCACGGTCGGTAAGTTTCAAATTTTTCTCCTCATAACATTATTATAATGATAAAAACCAATAATGAAAAATGTTACACCAGATGTTTATCCAGAGAAATTTAATTTTGTTTGCAAAGGCATGCATAATTTGTGATATGCAAATGCGGATATCATAAGTCAACGAGTTTATTGTTATTGCACAAACTTACATATATTGACTATTTGGCGCCACCTTCAATGGTTATGAGAAGTATGCTGGCAATGATACTAGTCACTTTCAGACGTTTGTATATTAAGATTATGATATATATTTATAATAGACATAAACATTAAGGAACTTATTTATTAACCGAGGTTAAGTATTTATGACGTATATGAATCATAAATACAATGTAATGATCGATTCACTGTAGTGATGAAATACTAAAATTGCCGGGGATACCTTATGGTACCAGATATGATGCAATCTACCATGAATATTCATACGAATTAGTTGTTTAGTTAAATGATAAACGATTCACATAATGTCCTTATCTGAAAATTATTTCTCCTGCTAACTGAAGGCATTTTTTTTTGCGTAGTAGTTTATGGAACTTGGTCATTAATCTTCGTGAATTTTAATTGGAAATTGAAAATTATAATTCATAGGTGATTTTTAATTTTGGTTTGGGATGAATCGTTATTACACGAAAAAAATTAAGTTGATAAAATTACTATTTAATATGGTGAAATTAGGATACTTATGGAACTATGAGAACAATTATAATATATTGTAAACTTTTGTGTTTTTGTGATATTATGAAAATATTATTTTTAATCATCACAACATTAAGAAAATATTTTATTTTCTAATTTCAAGAGTACAATCACTTTTAACAACATATATATAATTGTTAATTGTTGTTATTATAGATAAACAATGTTGTATTCAATTGCTTTACATTCATTACAAAAAAGTAGTTTACGGGCAGCGGGTACACTAGTCGTAAACGGAATCGTCGTCAACACGAGTGAGGGAAAATGAAAAGCGAAGGACGAGCGGGCAAAGATTTATCAAGCGAATTTCCATACGTAATATCGGGGTTCTTTGTAAATGGCCGGCGCGAATCGAATGCCTCGCATTTTTCATCAAAGTTGCGTTCGTAAATAATGCATAGGCGTACGTGTGTTTATTAAATCCGAGGTGTCTGGCGGCGTCGGCAGTCAGGATCGATTATCCTGCTACCTTGGTTCCATCTTTGTTGCCCCTTTCTCGTCTCCGGGGCAAAATCGGGCTCGCGAATCCGGTCTGTCTTTTGCTTTCTCTACTCCTTCTCGAAGCTCGCGTTAATCGATATACACGTATTCTAGCATCGATGCAGTTTTCTATCTTAGTCACGACCGGCCTCTTCCGTCTTCGCCCGATTTAAATCCCCTCCCCCTGCACCCTCCCCACTCACAGCATTCGTTTCGTCGGTGCTCGTGTTATCCCTCGCGATACGAGACGCATTCCCCGTTCGTCAACGGTTTTTACGTTTCGCGACAACACGACCGTCGATTTGACTGGGACGCCCGGGAAATGCTTTGTCGAGCGGAAAATAACATTGCAATCCTAGGATTTCCACTTACTTATCATGACGCACGCATACCTTAATTTGATTACTACTGTTACTTGATTAAAATACATAATACATTATTGTGAACTTTATAAATTTATCTTTCACATTAATATAATAATATATTAAACTATTCAAAAATAACCAAGTTTTGTAAGAAACCCTAGTTGTAATTTGAAATCACTAACGTATAACTTGTGAATAATATAAGTTGTGTATGCTAAAACTATTGGAAAACGTGCAAAATGCAAGAAATTCATGAGTTACTCACAAGTAACTGAATTTTTGAGGAACTTGAGAATTAATGTATTCTTGTTGTGTACATTGAAATAACAAACAAAAAGTATACAAATATGACCTTCGATAATTCAAAAAGTATATCCGCGCATTCCTAACAAAGTTAGCAATTTTTTATACATTTAAACTAGAAAAAATAATTCAATTAAAATAACATGACAAAAAATGTTAATGATTTCATGTTGATTTAACATGGTAACTGTTACTTTAATATTAATTTGTTTAACCTCGATTGTAATTGTTAAAAAATGTATATTATTAATAATTTGATCAGATAGATATCTGATTGAAAATACATCATTTAAATTTAAAAAAAAAAAAGTTTTATTTTGTAAGTTGTCTTGAAATTGAAGTTAATATATTATGCCATAATGAAAATATAAACATTTTATTTTATTTCATTGTAAACTAAAAAACTTGTTATTTCAACATGTTTTTATGTTATATCAACATATTATTTTTTCAGTGTAGGTAGTTATTTTTTATACATTTTTGATGCCACCACTAAACTCGCTCCAATCATAGTAAATTTTTCAACAATCTTTTTTTCATTGATAATTCAATGCATTAAATTGCAGGATTTTTTTTACATTATACCCAATCAAACTCCGAATGAATAATTGAATTAAAAGCGACTACCTCGAGGCGTTTGCAGGATCATTTTATTAAGGCAAAATATTTATAATCCTCCATAACCATTACTAAACTTATTTATAAATGCACAATGTTTCACCCGTAAATTTTACTATCGATTGAATAAACATCACTTACGTAATTAATCGTTATTAAAATGATTAAAAGTAAAATAAATCAGGGATGCCACACTATAGAGTGACCCTTATAAAGCTGCTAAAAAGTAGAACCGATAATTAAATACCTGTTCTGATACTTACGAGGGGAATAACATAGAACACCGGACTAAGTGGTATACTGAACAGTACCTTATTTAGAAGACATAATCAGGTCTCTAATAAATTATAGAACTTGGCGTTGCCGTGGCTCCGATCGGGTATAGCTTCAAAGTTGGTACGCTTAATAAGGCCACGTGAAGTCCTACGCACGTGTAGTTTACACTCAATCATTATTAGCGGAATATGTGACCCTGATTCGAGTCGAGTTATATAGCATTGTTTGAAAATTCCCTACGTACAATGTGTCGCACCCGAGAGAATGCTCGAAATAGCTTGAAAATTGTCAATACGTTTTACCACTCGTACGTGAAATTTCAAATTTGTCTGATACGTTTTATGAAAACCACGATTGAAAGTAATAAATTAGCTGATCGAACCGGTACGATAATAGAATGTTTGGATTATGGGATAAACACTAATGCATTTTTATGTTGGAGCCAGGGGTGTATTTCCTGGATCAATAAAAAAGTTTATTACAATACGAATAATTCGAAACGTAATGGTTACTAATTTGTACTTGCCAAATGCATACTGGTATTCTCTGATAATGCGTAATAACATATAATATATTTTTTTGTAACGATTACGGTACACCATTTTTTGATAAAGTTTAGTAATAGCTACAAATTATAATTTTCAATCAAAACATATTTACTTTGCATTCATTATGTATGGCATTGCTCACTGAGAAAAACGTAAAAACACATTTTGTTAACGTTAAAAAAAATTCTCGTAACTATACGTTGGCTGTACTAGAATTATTCTTACCATAACCAAAAGTTTTGTTACTATAACAAGATAATTGTACCCTACACAATAAAAACATTGCTAAGAAAACAAAATAAATATCCTCACGTTTTTTTTGTTACCATAACAAAATTATATTCTTGGTATATAAGTGGGACCAAATACAATGAACATATGCATTACATATAGGTTACATATATGGTCCATATATGCGACGTTCAAAGGGTTTATACAAGTCATGTTAAAATTACTTAAAACTCAGTTAATGATGATTTGAATTATCAAATTAATTAATAACCACACTAAAATAATAACAAAAAAATATTGCAATCCTGTGTGTAAAAGTTACAGTGAGTAAAATGTCCTTGAACGAATTACTAACTTTACTAGTACATTGAGACCGTAAGTGAAAATCTCAAACAAAACTACTACCAAAAATAGTAACATATTGTTCACTAAACCCGAGATTCATCCTAAAATTCTAAATAATATCAGTATTTTTCATAATCCATACTCATGAGATTTGCATATACGTCCTCAATATGCAACGAATGCAGTAATTTTCTCAATAATCTTTCTTTTAGTGTACGCATTTTTTTCAGTGTACCGTTTAGTACCGTGTTCTTATCTTACCACTACTTTATTAAATTTGTTGCAATACTCGAAAAAATAATTTCTTTCTCTAAAAAATTTTTGTTTCCGTAATTTGTCAAAATTTAAAAAAAATTAAATCGAAAACAAACTCATAACTGAGATAAAAATAATTAATCATCAAGATTCTATAGTTATAGTAAAAAATATTTCAACACAGTTATCGGTCATTTTATGGTATTGTTATTATTGAAAATTAAATGCATGAATACGAGTTCAGAAAAAGCTGTACTATAATTTTATATTTCGTGGCGCTACGATGATTTGCTCTACCGAGTTATCGAACATGAAAATAATACCGACATGAACTTTATTGTTCGAAGTATCGTATCGCAGGACCACGTGTAATGAAAAAAATAATATTGTTAGGCTGATAGTGCGCGAAAATGTTTCCACTTTATTGGTCATAACGCGCTTTACATTATTTAACCTGCATTCTATCTGATTTCCTTTATAAAAGCATGTAAGTGATCAAATCACATTTTTCCACAAAACATTCGAATTCTATCGAATATCAATGAGCCATAATCTGGAATAAATGTGATTACAATATGCATCGATGCACGAAAAAAATCTACGATAAAATATCACAGCAATGACAAATGTATTGTCATCATTATTATGATTATTATTATCGTAAAAATATTTTTTAATCAATGTTGTGTATTTTCACTGAATGATTAATTAGATGTAATAATAATACTAACATCATTTTAATAAACGGTACCAAACGGTTTCATTGTAAATTGTAATGAACACCCATCCAAGTTCTGACCGTTACTAACGTCGCTTGACCTCATGTGTCCTTCACAGTTTAATCAATGTATATAATTTAATGACTACTAACTATCGCAAGTATAAGACCAAGTTGAAACGTGTTGAAATTTTGAACGAGCTTTATTTGGGTCACGTAACATGACTAAGCCACCTCGGGACTCGTTAGCTTTTCTTCTTATGGATAAGTAACATCGATGCACATCAAAGTACTGTCAGGTAACACAGCACTGGTAATGCATATTATTTGGATGGATGTTTAAAGGTATTCTGAATTGCACTGAATCCCTTCATCAAAACGTCTTTTTGAATTTTTTCTATGTAATTCGATCACGTGTAGTTGATGACAACACACCTCTATGAATATGAAAAAAAAAGTATTTCTTGAAACTGTAAATTTTATTTACTATTTTGTCGAATAAATTTCGAAACGTAGTTAAAAAGAATTTTCGCCGAGGTCAGATTGTTACGCAGAATTGAATTTATTTAAATTATTGACGTCTTACAAAAATGTTAAAAAAAAAGATATACAAAAAACAGATTTCAATTCCAAAATAATTGAATAATGATTATATAATAATTAATCGAGATATCGAGTTACACTCGATAATGGTCAGCTGCGAAGCATCATTCTTAACATATTGGTTAATGGTAAATACATTATTGCACAATAAATTATTTCGAATAAAATCATAGAGGCGATATATCAAAAATAACGTCGACAGATGAAAGAGTAAAACAAATTAGCCGAGAGTCAATAATTATCGTAAGATTTATTTGAATGAGGAAAAAAAACGGTAGATCGGTTCGTCAATAGACGTAACAAACGAAACAAAGTCGAACGTTCGCATTTTGTTATCACAGTTCGGCTAAATAAATTGTTTACATCCGGACACGTCGGCTAGACAAATAGCCTGATTATTGGATACGGAATTACCATAACTCGCTAAACGAACGAGCCGGTCTTATATATCTCAATTATAATCCAAACATCTGCGCCGGCTAACTAGAAAATAGCGCGGCCGTTCGTGAGGAATTAAACAGCGGCGATGCTCTTCGGCGCTGTGCTTTCGATTCGATTCCGTGTCCCGGAATAGCAACGCTGGTGGATACTGCAACGAAGCGCCGTGACATAAGTACGTGCGGTCAGCGTAGGTAGCGCGGCTTAACAAGGGACGTGCCGAATTGGAGCGAGACAATGTCGCAAATTGGAACGCGTGTACTTGAATAATCCACGTTTATTTAGCGATTTCTCATAGCCGTTCATCCATTATAAATCGATCGCACGATCGGAATTAATTGCTCCTTTCGGCAAAAAGAAGAACGAAAAAATGCTGAACTTTTCGTACCGGGGAGAGAATGAGAGAGCTCGAATTACAGTGCCAGTGCAGTTACCAGTCGGCGAAATACAACTTTACGAGCTTTGAAATTCGTGAAAAATAATGTAATGCTTCGCCAACGAAACAGGATCTACCAGTTAGGTTGAGATAATGAAAACTGAAGGAAGGTTATATTAAGAATGATAATGTGTTGTTAAGAAAATCAAATTATGCGAAACGGACTTATGTGTACAAAGTAGTTACATGACGAGCATGTCAAATGTGTAAAAAGCTTGAACAATCAAACATAAGAAGTTACGTTGTCTTTTCTGCTTCGAAACAATTTAAAGAAATAAATACTGAATGAATTAAATATTTCATGAAATATCATTATAATTCACATAAAGTATATTTATTTTTTTTAATAAAATAAATTTCTATTCAGTGACCTTAATTTAATCTTCTGAAATTCAATCTGGAGGTAATTATTAAAAATGAATTTTTATAAAACAAACAAAAATAAAATTTCCGTCAGCACATACAAAACATTATACCGAGAGAAAAATTTGGTTACAGTAACAAAAATGAACTTGACAATATTTATTTTGTTCTGACAACAAGAATTTTAGTACAGTCAATGAAATTTTTAATGTCAAATTTAATTTCGTTATGATTGTTTGCGTTTGCAATTTTTGTTGCGTTAACAAAACTTGTTTTCTCCTTTTTTCAGTGCAGAACAAAATGTTTAGTTATAATTTCTAAAATATTTTTTGATCTAAAATATTAATTTTTTTGTTTTGTTTCATAATCGAAAATATTATTTTAATTAATTATTTGTAATGCTTGTAATATTTGCTATGAAAAATTATTTATAAATGAATAAATTTTGAATCTAACTATTCAATCGGTAAGTATTGAATTTTTTGCAGTCTTAACACATACGCATACGAAACTTGTAAAGTAAATGACGTGATTCAAGTGATGGAGCGACCCTAATTGACGAATAAAAAAGGAAAAAAAATTGGTACGTCTGATTGAGAATGAAATGGTTGGAGAATAAAACACAATGCGTGTCTGCGTAATGCAGGAATACTCAATAAATATGACATTTGCTTAAACTCTACAAGCTTAGTACACAAGACGTGTTGAGATGAAACGGAAAAGAAAGAAGCTGGAGAAAGAGAGAGCATGGCGTCGGTGGTAGGGTCGCAAGAGGGCTGTCGACAAAGGGTGAATACCGTGAACAATGAACTCAAGAGGGCCGTTCTAGCGCCTTTGGCCACGCGCCTCGCAGCCACGTACTTAGCATTCGAGTTTTCGAGTAGTTGCTTGCTGCTGTATAAGTAAAAAGATCTAGTAGACTACCTGACACTGCGACACAACTTTATCTCATTTCATTATCGTATTCTAAAATGACCTACAAACATTTTCTTTTCCTTCCCTCTTCACTAGCTCTTCGCATGCCCCGTCTTTCAACAATTCAATGCCCGCTTATTCCCACTTATCATCATAATTCTAACCCAAAATTTACGCCTCATAATACCACGACCTTAATCATTGTACGCGAATTCATGTCATGTGAACAATTTTTCATTACATTCAATCAAATTACATAATATGCATTGTAAAATTTATTGGAATAATGCATTTTAAATGTATCGAGTAAATTATACGTAATG
>JABFQB010000051.1:0-14712 GCA_022817105.1 Pseudanteris insignis
GACCCCAGAACCCGAGGTCGTAATATCAACCAGGGACATTTTGTCCTCGCCGCCGCGCTACCCATCACCACCACCGGCAACACCGCCGAGACCGTCACCCCCCGCGACCAACACCGTCCGAGTACCGACCCGACCCGTAAAACCAGGCGTCCGGAGACGCTTGACATTCGGCCGTGTGACGCGGTATACTAAGAAAGTACGACCCTACCTTAGGGCCACCAGCCCACTGGGCAACAACACAAACAGTCCTTATCAGGACTAACAAGAGCAGGGGCTCGCATACCGGTCCTTTTCAGGACCAATTTAGTGAATCCCACCAGAATAAATTCATTGCGCCATTTGATTGACTCTCTCCACAAAGAGAACTTACGTCAAACTACGTCAAATGGCGCCCAACGTGGGGCATAATTCTTGAGCAAGTAATCAGGACGAACCTACAAAAAATGAGTCTCTTGTATTCACCTCGTCAAACGCAGCATTATCCGCTAACTCTTCCGGAAGAGACAAAACATCCGGTGGCGCCCAAATCGATGGAACAAGTCACGAACGTGACCTCAACACGCAAATACCTAATAACACGCGCGATTTAGTCGAAAAACCGCGGGAACCTTTAATCGCAGATTTACCAGGCGAAGGAGTAAATAGTGTTCCTCGTCACAGGGACAACGAAAACGCTAGGCAAAACGTGCTACCAATACAAATAAACGAGGCACTCGGTGCAAGCAACGTGCTATCGCAACCACGTCTTGAAGTACCCGCTCAAATGGGTCTACAAGATTGGACAAATTTTATTCGTGCACTAAACGCGGAGAAACCGATTTTATCGGAATATCACGGAACGGACTATGAAGATCCGCTCTCTTTTCTAACGGACTGCGAGGACTACTTCATCGCATGTAATACTCCCCAAAATCAGCGTGCAAAAATCGCAGGAAATCACCTTAAGGGTGACGCGGCGAAATGGTGGCTATGCTATCGTAACCTCAATGTTTCATGGAATAAATTCCGGGAACTAATCGTAACGCGTTACGATGGTCCAAGCGAAAAAGTAATTGCTACATCAGTGGACATAGCGCAGTTACCTAAAATTCGTATAAACATCGGTGACCACTAAACTTAAGCGGCGATTGATACCTGCGCTAACGCAAACTTTATACACGCCGAACTCGTTACAAAATATAAAATAAATTCCTCAAATGACTCGACGGCCAAGCTAGCTACCGATAACTCAACCCTAGATGTCTTAGGAACCGTTACCCTCGAAATAGATATTCGAAATACCATCAATGCCGCTACATTCTACGTATCATCTAATCTCAGCATCCCGGTTATATTGGGATATTATTGGCTAAAGAAACGAAACGCTTTAATCGATACAGCACAAGATCTTCTCTTCTTGGGTAACGAAGTTCGAAAAATCGTTCCACTACTGACCGAATCAAAACTGGTTCGTGCAAATCGCAATATATGTAAAACAAAACTGAACCACGACTTTCCGACGGAATATGAATCTCAGTTCTTCCAAACCATACGAGAATTCCGCGATATTTTTGACGAACCGCGAGTCATGAAGCAAACATGTTCAATCAAGCATGAAATTAGACTTACCGATGAAAACATTATACATGTAAAACCGTACAGCTACTCCTTGACGAAACAAAAAATAATCGACGAACAAGTCCGTGAAATGCTCGACGCAGGTATCATTGAACCTGCCGCGTCTCCATATAACTTCCCGATAATCATAGCAAAAATGAAAAATGGCAAAGTTCGGTTCTGTGTGGAATCAAACGAACACTCGAAAGGTCCGACGCAACCGATTCCCAACATGCAGAACATTCTAAAAGACATCGGCACCGCAAAAATCTTCTCCACGCTCGATCTCAGAAGCGGATACTGGCAGATTCCGATGTCGCCAGAATCAAAAAATATACCGCTTTTTCTACGCCGGGAGGAGGTACCTTTCAATTTCGCGTGATGCCATTCGGTCTTAAGTTCGCGCCTATGACCTTCCAGCGTCTGATGAGTCAAGTCGTGTTAGTTGGGCTGATAGGAAAAATATGTTTCTGCTATCTCGACGACATAATTGTCTTCTCGGACACTTGCGAGGACCATATTAAGCACCTTCGTTTGATATTCGAACGTCTGACGATACACGGTATGTCAGCAAATATAGAAAAATGTTCGTTCGGCAGAAACAAGATCGAGTACTTAGGCCATTTGATAAAAGCATCATTTGACAAAGATCTTCCATCGATCTTATTTAATCTACGCATCCGAAAAAATTCGGCAACCGGTCATACCCCGAGCCAAATACTTTTCGGTCGTACTCTTTCACGGCCTGGCGAATGGCGTATCGAAACGCTAAACACAAATACGGTAATTAATAAAATCGAACACGAAGTCCTCCGTCGCCAACAAACATATCATGATCGACAATATCCGGAACGAGACAAGCCGCAACCGAGCGAATACGCCGAACTACGCGAAGGCGATCTCGTATTCATTCGCACACACTCGCTATCGAAAGCACAAGACAGTTATAACCAGCCCCGTCCGACTCTTTATGACTTTAATGTAATATCATGTTCACGATGTGTTTGAAACCACTAGAGGCGCTACGTGTATTAAGGCTGTAAGAGCGGCGAAAGTTTTAGTTATCAAAGCTGTCAGTGTAAAAATTAAGGTTATATATTAGCTTTATAAACTTCAACGTCATAGAAACGTCGTTTATTAACGAAATAGACAAATAATTATGCCTGTGCGTTGTGCTGCAGTTGGTTGCACATCTGGTTATTCCAGTAATTGGGAAAAAAAACATTTTTTTTACGTCCCTAAGGATGAAGATATGGCAAAAGCTTGGCAAAAAGCATGCAAAAGGACAGATATTGTTTTATCGTCTTCACATGCTTTTTGTCAAGATCATTTTTTTAAACATGATATAGTTTGGGTAAAACAATTTCATAATCCCGATGGACAAATTATTCAGGAAGTAAGTAATACATTTATTTTATTGGTGCATTATTTCTATTATGAGCAAACAAACTTACAGTAAATATTTAACATGTATTTTTATATACATTATACAAAAATAATATTATTATATTAAAAATAAGCTTGAATTGCGTATTTTGTTATCAAAGTAAAATGTGTCATGGTGATAAATGTATTTTAACTTAATTGTCATTTTGTTATGACATTATTGTTATATACTGTAAAATAATCTTAATGTATTTTTGTACACTATTGTAATTCTGAAATTGAAACTTGCTATGAGAATACAAAATCAATAAAATATAATTTAAGGCATGTTAATTAGATTTCATTATATATATATTTATTAACTCTAATTTTTGAAACAGATATAAACTTCCAATTTTTCATTGTCATACATATGGACAATATATAATAGATTGATATATCTTTGTTTTGGAAAATTTGGAATAAAAATCAAACTTTGAACTTTAATATTCATTAAAAAAACAAAATGTATATAATTAACATAAAAATCATAAATTTAATTATTTCAAGGTTGTATTGAAAAGGCCATATTTGAAAAAAGGTGTAATTCCTCACATATTTTCTTGGACTGAATTTCTCCAGCATGAAGAAGAAACTAATAATTCCGTATTTCCACAAAATGTGGAACCCACTACTTCTCAAATTATTCATATAAAACCAGATGAAACAAATATAAAAATTTTACAATTTCATGATTTGAAAGATGAAAATTTATCTTTGCCTCCTTCTTGGAAGTCATTTAAAATATGTACAGATAATAATAATCAATTTGTTTTGTACAAAATCATTCCTAAAGAAATTAATAAAAAAATGAAAATTTTAAATGGGATCGAAATGAATATTTCATTTAATTTACAATTTACGGTATCCATAATGAACAAAGAGCTGGATATTGAAAGTCATGATTTTCCTAAAACTAAATTAATGTCATTGACCGATCTACATGAAATAATACAATTTTTAGACAGTGCAAAAATATGTTCTGGATTTAGTGTCACAGATAAGAATATATCTACAATTGTCTCATCTAGAGAAGACGAATTTACGTTGCGACACAATAAATGTCCCATAATAATGAAAGAGAACTTGAACTGCACCTATTGTAAAAGTTTAAAGTATACTTTAAACCAAATAAAAAAAAGGAAAAATAATAAGAAAACTTCTAACACGTCAGACAAGGAAAAAATCACAAAGAATCTGCGAACTGAAAAAAACAATTTAAATCGACAATTGAATAGAAAAAAAAAAGCTATAGAAACACTGAGAAGTGAGTTACAAGACAGTGTAAATAAAATTAAAACTAGGACCGAGACTAATTTAAAAGAAATTTTGAACAATGCTGGTATTGGAGAGAATCATAAAATTCTAATAAAACAAATTTTTGATTCATCAAAAAAGAAAAAAGGATTTGGTAATAGATATTCTGATGAATGGTTACTTAATAGTTTACTTGTACATATGAAGTCACCAGCAACTTACAGATATTTAAGGGATCAGAAAATTTTGCCGCTTCCTTGCATAAGTACGGTTAGAAGGTAATTCATGAATGATTAAAAATATGAAGTATTCAATTTTGTAAAATTTACGATAAACACATTTTGTTATAGGTATATTTTATTTAATAAATTAAAGTCACAATTTTTTTCTTTTTTCACTATTTCATTTTTTTTAGTATATATATCATATTTTCTTCCACAATTTTCTATGCAATTAGAAGTGCAAGTTATAGTATACTACATTACATTAAAAATGTCAATATGAAAAATACTTCATAATACTTTAAAATGTAACTAAATAAATAACGTACTATTTTACAAAATTACTTTATAATTATTCTAGATATATGAGCAAGATTGATTCATCCTGCGGGTTCGATGAAGATTTTTTGAATCTTTTCAAGCTATCATTAGGAAAAGTACCACCAGCTGATAGACATGGTCTTATTTTGGTTGACAAAATGGCTGTGCGCGAAAATGTCTCTTTAGATCTGAAAACTTTGTCGTACAAAGGTCTGTCTGACTTTGGCAACGAAATTGGAGCATCGTCTAGTTTAGAAGATAAGGCTAATCATGGATTAGTAATTATGTATCAGCCTCTCAATAAATCTCACGATGCCCAACCAATCAGTGTATTCGCTACTAAGGGCAATGTTAGTGGAGTTATACTAACACAATTAATAATCAAAGCTATTATTTGTATCGAGAATTGCAGTGCAAAAATTCACGGGGTCGTTACTGATGGCGCCAGTACTAACAGGAATTTCTGGGTTCACGTTGGCGTCTGTGGGGAGAAAACAAATTTAAAAACTTACTTTGAACATCCATTAGACAGCAATAGAAAAGTTTTTGTTTTTTCCGATACCCCTCACCTAATAAAAACAATCAGGAATCGTTTGGAAAAACATGATCTGCAGGTATTCTTCATGAGAAATTAAAACATTATATATTTGATGAAAATTGTAATAATTATATGTATTAGTTTCATTTTCATGTAGTATTAATCTAAATTTTTGAGAATAGTTTTTTAGGTTCCTTTTTAAATCCTTCTAATCCTTAATCAATCAACTGTTACAATTTCCAGAATAATTTTATGTTTTTTTTTCATTTTGGTGACTTTAAATAGAATTTTTTTGTTAATAGATGGATGTAAGGTCTTCTAAAATTAGTTCGTCCCACATCGAGTTAATGTTTAATAATGATAAGCAATTGCTGATCCCAAAATGTCCAAGGTTAACGACAAATCATATTGTCTTGAATAATTCTACAAGAATGCGAGTGTCGTTAGCAACCCAGGTAAATTAATAAGTGCAGATAAGTATGAAGTGGCATACTTATATGATAGATATCTACATAAAGCAGACGTGGCAGCAGGCCTTAAGAGAATGCTACACGCTATTTTAATTCCTATTTTATCTATATACTAATCTTTTGCCAAATTAATCATCTTCGACAAGTAAATAATGATGAATTAGGTTACATCACATGATTCTCCCAATTTTAATACACACAAACTATCTCGTCAAAATAAAGTTTGGTGTGTATATCAAATGAAAATGCAAAATACTTTAACGTCCATAAAATAGGAATTAAAATAACGTGATGCATCCTCTTAACTATTGTGTCTATACTAGCATAATATTAACTTGTTACTATTTTACTTACATACCTTCTAATGATAGTATGACATATCTGTAAATGCCGTTTTTTAGTTATTATTCATCTATTCTTAATTTTTTTATTCTGTGAATATTTATTCTTCTTTTTTTTATGTAACTCGTAATAACTATAAACATTTTTAAAGATTTTCAGTAAATCGGTCGCGCAGGGTTTAAGTTATCATAGAAGTTATGAGCCACTATTAGCGAATAGTGAAGAAACGGAAAAATTCTGTGACTGGTTAAATAGTTTGTTCGACTCACTAAATCGTAGAAATTGTAACGAAGGACTTACTCTTGGAAATGCAGATTACATAGTATGTTTTATTTATTTTATGCTTCTTTATTAGTATTTTTTATCAATTATTTACATTCAATATTTAATATTACGTTTATAACAGATGTCAAATATATTTTTCACAAAGTATCTGGCAAATAATTTGTTTATGTAAATGTAGTCGAGGTTTATAAACATTCAAGTCTATATAAATTAATGAAAGTAACAGGCAGTAAAGAGGAAAATACAATGTATTTCATGAAACATGTCATTTACAAAAAATGTCCATGACCAAATACTTGACAGATATCGCAGAAAAATATTTTGCCATTAATTTTGAAATATTATACTAGTATTATAATATATTATAATAATATGCTATTATAGGTTAGACTAATCGTACTAAACATTTCTAATAAAATAGGGTAAGAACATGTGAACAATTTTTTAGAAATATGCTAAATACTAGTAACATTACATATATTTCTTTTCCTTTTCTAAAACAACAAATGTATGATTATTTAACTTTTAATTACTGTTATTACTGTTTAATAATATCATATAATAGTTATTGACTATTTCATTTAATTTGATACATTGTTATTATATTTAAAAATTCAAAGAACATATTATACATTTCTATAATATGTATAATAATGAAAGCATTTATTAGTATGAATATCTTTTTTTCTAGATTTTGGAAGAGTCTTTAACAAAATTGAATAATTGGGAAAAATTGAAAGACGAAAGTCTTATTGAACAATCCAATTTCCTAACACCACAAACTGCTGTTGGACTTCGTGTTACATTGAAGTCAATGATAGATATCATCCAATATTTAATAGAAAAATTCCAATTTCAATTTCTCCTTACTGGTTATATTAATCAAGATTCACTTGAGGTTTGTTACAATGATGGATTCTTTAAGATTTGTGACTGAAAAAAATTATATTAATAATTACAGTCTAAATAATAATCCTGAAATGTTAAAGACAAAAAAATTGTAGCTGTTGAGAAACGCTTCATTTGGAATGATGAAATTCTTACTTCTTTAAATTTTCATGATTGTACTTCTAGACGTAATTTTTATTAATATATTTTTTACAATACACAGTATACTCAATTAAAATTCTTCGTTTTATTCTGATTTCTATATAAATCTGGTAATTATATGAATAACAATCAATGTTTATTAAAAAATCACTGAGGTGAATATGTCAGTGCTCTAACCAAGGCTAGGAAACAGCGTTAAAAAAAAGCATATAGAAATAAGTGTATGATAAAGGATTTTCTACATACATATTCACAAAGAATAATATTCTTTTAAAATTAATTTTCAGAAAAGTGTATTTCATTAAATGTAACAATTTTTTGAAAGCATTTTACAACTTTAATTCTAAACAGCAATAAGACATTGAACAATTGAATAAAATTAGGTAAATTAAACGTTCAAATTTTATTCATTAGCATTGTCTTATCTGTTAGGAATTATTTTATGTGAAAAAAAAATCATAATTTTGTATCGTATATTATTTTAAACTTGTGATATAATTAATAATTTACAGCGATTTTTTGGATCAGTAAGATTAGCTGGTGGTACGAATGACCATCCATCATCGATCGCTTTCTTGCAGTTATTCAAAATTTTAAGACTATTTAAAGTTTTAAATAAATCTCAGTATGAAAACTGCGAAACTGTTTTAGAAGATTTACCTAGATTAATCACATTAAGAGATCTAAAAATATTAATGAGCAAGAAGGAAACTAAATATGAACATATTTTTGAAATAATTAAATCTCAATACAGTAGATTAACAAAATTTTCAGAATGGCACCTTTTTGATGTTGTCAACATGGACTATGATTATGCTATTAGAAGTTTCGAACATTCTTCTCTTATAGACCTATCGTCACAAATTTGTAAAGCAATATTAAAAAAATGTTTTTGCGATTCATGTAAATATTCCTTAATATTAAGATATTGTACATATAATGAAGAAACATCCAATGAAATGACAGAACCTGATCTAAAAGTCAGTTATGGTTTATATTTATTTATTGTTGGACTGGAAATGGTATTCAAAAAATATAATAAGGATATAAATATTTGTGAAAAATTTATTTTGTACATTTCAGAATTATCTTTGCCAGAATTACCGTGTGCAACACACAAGAGCGAAATTATTTCCAAAATCATTTATAATTTCTTAAAAATGCGAATGAACAAATGCTGTCAAAGTATTAATGTACAAAAAAAAGAAAATTTACACAAAAAAAAAGTTGCAAAACACTGCAAAAATTAATTGAATTGTGTTAAATTTATTTCATTTACCTACAATACTCAAATAATTATATAATATTAATAAAATCAATGAAAATACAAAAAATATTTACAAAAAATATTTGAATTAAACACATTAAATTTTTTAATAATTATAAATGTAATTATAGTTCTTCGATATTTTTATTATATATTATGATAATATTAACAATCTAAAAATCACATAAATATTTAAATAAAGTTATCAACATATTATTTATGATAGAAGTAAACTTCTGTAATATTTGTATAATATTATTAAGATAATAATAGTATGCTTTTATAATAATTTTATAAATGTTTCATTATATTATAATTTAATTTGTATTATTTCACATTTCAAACGCTCATTGTACATTACTCAGACCGGCCCGGCTAGTGGCCCGGATACACGCAGCGCCTCTAGCGGATTTTCAACAGTGTGTGAACATCACAATCTATCTACTCGGACAGGGCTGGGCTTAACGAAATGTCATAGTGACATTTTTAGGATTCAACGCTTTTAGGAGCCATGTCCGTTAGGAGCGATGTCGTTTAGGCGCGACCTACCGTTAGGATCCATGTAGTTTAGGAGCGAAGTACCCGCCCCATTTTCACTATACGCGAAAAATAAATCGTTTCAAATGCTTATTTTTACACAGTTCGGTTAGTTTTTTGTCCAAGAATGGGTGTGTTTATAATGTGAAAGAAAATTTATTTTTTCTTTTCATGCAAATTGGCAAGGGCCAAAAATCGGTTAATTTTTTTGTTGCTTTTCGCAATTTTGACATCAGAGGGATATTATTTTATATTTTTTGGTACAGAACCCAAATTTTTGTGAATTTTGGTTAATAAATTTGAAAGAACAGTGTACGCGCGATTTGAGGTTTTCATCGCGACTAAAACACGGCCCCTGATCGTAGCGCCCGCCGCGCCTCACAGCGGCGGCCGCCGGCCGGTCCCCAGTCAGTTTAGGGATAACTTATCATTACATTGTCAGTATGAGAACTAAGAAGTCAGATTGTCAGACAGGCCTGAATTGTACGGAATAAAGTTTAAAAAATTGCATATTTCGCTGGAACCGCATAAAAAAACGATATAATGGCCATAACATTTTCTATCTACTAAACAAAAAAATACGTTTAATTTAAATTGGAATTATATTTTTATTTATGTCATGAAATCAAAATGAATCATATTAAGTTGTTTATGAATAAATTAAAACGAAGTTTACACATATTATAACTGACAATGAGCAACAACAAAACAAATAATTCGGGTAAAATATTTTTTATTTCACGCCAATCTATAGCCACAGAAGACAACAATATCAATAACATTTATTAATTATCTCTGAAAAATCGCACAATTACACTTACCTTTAAAGAATTGCATAAAATATAATATTTATTTGAATATCAATTATTCACCATGGTAACCTTTTATTTTAAACCTAGACAAGGCTGAAAATGATCCTATTCAAGAAGAACTGTCTGGCACAGTCAGAGAAGTAGGAAATCATGCGATTTGGAGTTTATCTAGTTGCAAACCTGGTTTTGGTGTAAATCAGTTGAGAGATGATGTCACTGAGACTTATTGGCAATCAGATGGACAGCTTCCACATCTTGTCAATATTCAATTTAGGAAAAAAACGACTATTCAAGATGTTTGGCTTTACACCGATTTTAAATTAGATGAGAGCTACACGCCTAGCAGGTTATTGCTATTAAAGTACTTTTATTAAAAATTTGTTGATTTTTTTACCAAACAATTTTTTTCTTATAATTCATTTAAATTACTATAAATATTTTTTCTGATCTACAGTAAATCTATTAAAATTAATTGAAAATATTTTTATTTTATAGAATTCTTTTTGTGTTTGGTTTTTTTTATGTTATGATTTTTTTGTTTGATTTCATTGTGAATGATTGCAGAATAAGTATCAGGGCTGGAACAGATTTCAATGATCTTCAAGAAGTTGAAGTCATGGATTTGAATGAGCCAAATGGTTGGGTTGTGATTCCCATCAAAGATATGAACGAACGCCCAATTAGAACTTTTATGATACAAATTGCTGTAATTAGCAACCATCAGAATGGTAGAGATACCCATGTCCGTCAAATCAAAGTACACAGTCCAGCTCAAGATACACGTGGACCATCTGCACCTTACATTCCTAAGCAGTTTACAACTAACGAATTCCTTAAATATGCCACAATTAGATAATGTATTGAAAGCTTTTTATTCCATATTTTATTGCAGAGTTATAAAAATAAATTCATATTTAACTTTTTTTTATAATAAAAACAAATTTTATATTTTTTTTCAGTGAAAAATAAAGCACAATAGTCATTATTGAGTATTTTGTGACAGCAATATAGATTGCCAGTGTTTGTATACAAAAGAAATGAATATGAGAACTAAATTCATTCAAGTTATAAGTATGAAACTGTACAAATCAATTTTCTAAATGATTCTGTTACAATTCTCTCTCAACGTTTTTGTTATTTTTTTTATTTGTGTTTTAAAAGGTGCTTTGTTCTATGATTTAAATTCGTCTTTACAGCAAGTTGAAGAATTTTTTAATAGTTTGCTTAAAAAATCCAACGAAGGTAAAATATTTGTGCAACTCAATCACAATTTTTATCTGTTTCAATAATATTTTTAAGTACTACTTTTTAGTTAAATTGAATTAAAAGAATAAATTGTTTCTAGTTATTAATCAAAATTTGTCTTACACTGAATATAAACTTGATTCAGAAATCAAAGAATATATCAACAGTGTAAAACTTTTGAAAAAATACACACGAGCTGGAAGACATTCTAAAGAAAATATAGATTATAAAGGTAACTGTACAATTCATTAAGTAAATTAAATTTTTGTAAAGCTATTTAAGTAACTAATAAACACTGTAATATTTTTTATATATTTAAAATTCATTTATCATCATTGTTAGTTTTTCCTTCAACACCAAATAGTTCTTTGAAAACATGCTGAGAATTATGTTCCACTAAATACTTTAGTAGTTGTCCCATATCATTATGACGGTCTGATGTTGGGAATGATATTTCTTGAAAATCATTGAACTTACGATTTTGAATAATTGGTTTTTCATCTATTTCTTTCAATTTAATCAATATTTTATGCCAATTCATTCCTTTTATCTAAAAATTATAATAATTTAAATGTTAAATATATAATCTAAATGTTAAATGTATAATTTAACTAAAAAAATTAATAATTTAAACTTTTATTCGACAAATTAAACAATTCATAGTATTAGGACCTGTTGCCACCAATAATCACACTCTTTCATGTCACCTTCAATACAAATAATGCCAGGTTTCCCAGCTAAACAAAAACCAGTTAAAGAACACTCTTTAGCTAAATCTGTGATTTCTTTTCTTTTTGTTTTGCTGTATATATGATGACTATAAATCCAATATCGAGAAAAATCATGTGTTTTTGTTGAATATGCTACATTATTTTGTATTTCTGGTTTCTTTTCTCCCACTAAGTATTGTTCGCCATTTTCTTGGAGCCATGAAATAAGTGAATATATAACTGGTTCTCCCATATCCTGAGATTTAAGGAATTCAGTTAATGAGTTATTTAGATTTAGTTGCACCATCCTATCTAAGGTTGAACTACGAACATATATCTCTGGGTTATTATTGGGATACCCTGATGATAAAATAACTTGCATTTCTAAATTCCCCTAGAAGAAAAAACATTAATTTTTACTGTTCAAATTTACTCTAATTATTTAAATATTTTCTTTAATTGCATTATTGAATAAATGGCCAGCAATTTTTGCTAGAAATGAAAATTAATGATAGATCATTAATTAATACTAAAACATAAATAGTTTGGATATATACAGTGTGTCTCTGGATGGACTGAACAAGAGGGAAAACATTTTTATTTGTAACTAACTTAATGCAAAAATGCCATTCTTTGTAAAATATTTTGCTTGTCTCAAGACCACCAATGCCGATTTTTAGAATTTAAGAAAAATTGTATTTTATTTTTGTGATTTTCTCAGCTGCTAAAAAGAATATTTAGATTTTTGTTTCAGAATTGGTGGTTTTGAGACAAGTAAAATTTTTTATAAAGAATGACATTTTTGCTTTAACTTACAAATAAAAATTTTTTTCCTCTTGTTCAGTCCATCCAGGGACACACTGTATATATAAACATAAACAATAAATTCCTCACTTTTTTATTAAAAAATATAATTTTAATTTAAGATATTGTTAGCATATAATTAATTCATTTTAATTCATTTTACATTTTTAATCAGTTAAATATACCCATTTGAAAATTATTTCATGTTATATCACATGATACATAAAACTTTCATAAAATCAAATGATCCCTTACGTATTAAATTCATATAAATAATGAATAAATAATTATTACTACATAATATTATACAAGCTCTCATTGAGAGACTTTTTAATAATCCTTCTTGACTCAAATAACAATACCATAATAATAAAATATATACAAATTATTTATTTTTAATCATATAATGGTACCTTGTATAGGAATTCAGTATTTTCTTTGATATACAATTGGAATGCATTTATTTATATACAAAAATACACACTATACAGTATGGCCAATTTATTTTTGCATAATCTTTTTGAAATCCAAGTTTTTGTTCTATCAAGAGAACTAAGAAACTGCTCTTTCTAATATTATTTGAAAATATTATAAATTAAAATAAATTTTTAAATTTAAAAGAACAAGAATGAATTTTACCTGTTATTTTATGAATTGATAACGAATCAAAACTTTTCTGCTTTCTTACTTCAACCAAAATACGCGTAAACAATTTATGTTTCCATGGAAATATCAAGTATTGACAAAACTTTTAAACTACCAAAATAACTTTTACATCCATGTAATTAGACATGCATCTGCAAGAGTGTGCGCAAATTTTAATCACACAACCACTCTAAATATTTGATATAACTTGAATATAAAGCTTCAAAATACTATGATTTCCATTTCATTTATAAAATCAAATTAGCTGTTTTTTTATTTCAATTTACAAATATTCTCTTCCTTCTTTACATATATAGAATAATAAATTTGTTGATTTTTTGTTTGAATCATGTTTTTTTTATAAAAATAAATAGAAATTATTATTATGAATAAGCAATAAAATAATCTATAAAATAAGTATAATCTTCTTTGTTTTTTTTTATCCTTATAATAGCTTAAAAAATTATGTTCATTACTTTTATATTTTATTACCTGGATGTTATTTAATATAAAGGTCAAAATGTCATTAAATATCTTTTACTTTACTATACTTAACACGAGAAAAAAGTGATTACCACAAATGGTAATTAAATGTATTTATAAATTAAACATAAGATATGATGATAGCTTTAATTTTCAAAGATAACTTTTTTACTGAATATACATGACTTATTCTTATTATTATACATAAAAAATATAGAATTATACTTAAATAAATCAAATACTCAGCTGAATAAGATAATAAATGTAAAAAAGAATGGTTTAATTAAATATGAAAAAAAACTTCATAGATTATTATTAATGTAAAATTATCAGTTAAATGTTTTACATTATTCAAATATATTTTTACATAACAGAAATTTAAATACAGTTAACCATGGGTCAAAGCATATTAAAAGTTATTTAATGATACACATGAAGTAAATTATGCATAAGAGAAACACTTATTTTGAGACAAATTAAAGTTTATACACATGAATAATGGTTAAGGAGGTTGGGGCATGATTTAATCAAGATGAGAATTCGTTTAAGAAAAAAATATATGTTGTAAAGGATCATGTTAAAAATACGAATTGAAAATTTTAGTGAAATTGGTTCGCTAGTTATAAAGAAAAAAATTGTTCAATTTGACGTAAAATGTATGGAGTCTTATGAGAGATTATGTTTTTGATTTATTTAAACATGTT
>JABFQB010000052.1:0-14630 GCA_022817105.1 Pseudanteris insignis
ATAAACATATTTTTAATTTAAAAAAATCATTTAAAGAAAATAGTTTGTTGATTTGACAAAATAATTTTGTTGGACAAATAACAACAAAATCATTTTGTCGAATATACCAAATTTTGGTTAAAAAAAATGGTTCTGTGCGTGTACAGTGCATATATAATTTTAAAAAGGGAATAATATTAATATTACAAGGAAGATCATATTTTTTGTATATGTGTACACTTGAAATATTTATAATATATTTTTTTCTCAGCGTAGCCTTAAAAGAATGTACATAGTCTGTTTTCAATTTTCACAGGACTGGTTTTCAAGGCAGCAACTGGTGATGTTGGTTCTCTTCATCAACATATCATTGGCTCTAATGTTTTATAAGCTATTAACGTAGCAGTTAAAAAGTGAGCTTTATAAAAGGTCATCCAAAATATAGAAATAAATTTATTTATAATTTAATGTAATTTATACGTATCTACGAAAATTTACTTAATAGTTCAAAGACTTTAAGATTCACTTTATACAATTATTTTGGAATTATCTAAGTAATATAACCTGTTGATCTGAAAAAATTTCCTTGAATAATTTAATTACGAAAAGTATGAGGACGATATTTGTTAAATACCCAGTATCTTTACGCCATGCTTGCACATGTAACATTTTGCGTTATTTTCACTCTATATTTTCGTACAAAACTAACACACATATTACTAATTTTTTTACTTAGTCAGTTAAAAGAGCTGTATTCCGTCCGTCTGACTTTCAAATTACGCACAAAATTATTTTAAGTATGCGAATATATTCTAATGTCATACATAATCCACGGAAAGAAATAATAGATGAATAATGGCGACGTGTTTAATGGAAGATATGATGGTAAGTAATAATTACAACTACTTTTGCTACCATGGAAGTTTTAACAGGTGTCGGTGCACACACTGGTGAGTACTCCGTGTGTTCCAAAACTTTTTTGCTGATAATTTGCGGGAAGGTAAGATACTATTAACTAACGTTAATACATTTAACGTTATGTTCAATATTTTTTTTTGTATAGCACTACAAAAAAATTCGATAAAACTTACTTCAGCAATATTGTAAAAATGAGAAAATTTAAACGGAGATTATTAATATAATCTTTTAAAATAGATGTCTTTTGATTAATACTTATTTCATTCAATAAATTAAATAGAATTCATATGAATAATAATAAACGAGAATATATAAATATAATAATAAATATTAAATAATTGTTTATTATTATATTTAAATCGAAATGGCATCTTACACTGGGAAAAATAATATGTTGATATAACATAAAAACATGTTGAAATAACAGGATTCTCAGTTTACGTTGAAATAAAATAAAATGTTGATATTTTCATTATGGCATAATATATTAACATCAATTTCAAGACAACTTGCAGAATAAAACTGTTTTTTCTTTAATTTCAAATGATGTATTTTCAATTAAGATACCTATCTGGTTAAATTATTAATAATTTACGTTTTTTAACAATTACAACTAAGGTTAAACAAATTAATTTCAACGTACGTTTGGAAACTATGTTCACCCAAAATTGTTACCATGTTAAATCAACATGAAATCATTAACGTATTTTTTCATGTTAATTTTATTGAATTATTTTTTCCTATTTATGTAAAGGGTTTCTTTAAATTTATGCCAGTTATTGAGGAGTATAGAACTTCTAGTTAAGTGTCGTAAAATATTACTCATTATATATATATATATATATATTATATCACTCGTTCAGGAAGATCTATTTTAAAAAATAATATTTTTTATGAATTTGTAAATTTAAATTTGGCATTTGTTCACAAATATTATTGTATTTCTGGGCATAACTGGAAGATTTTTGAAGTAAAAAAAATGCATAATTCATGATAGTCACGGTGCCACTATATTCTAATATTTTTAAAATGTGAAATTTTAATTTCTTTACTCTATGACACAAAATAATTATTATATATAATAAAATTTTTGTAATTTGCGTTCAATTTATAAGTTTGGATTACAATTTTACCGTTCCGCAGGGATAACCTGTCAATCTCTCTGTTTACTGGCTCTTATCGTATATTGCCTTATGTAATAAGCTTTATTACATCATCATAATATAAGTATCTGACTAAAAAATTAGACATAAAGTAATTTTACAAATTTCAATTTTTTTTGGAATCACAAAACATATTTACGAGTATACCGAGAACGTGAAAATCTATTAAAAATAATACGATTGCTTACGAAATATCAATTCATCCTAAAACTAAACTAAAATCGTATTTTCTAAATAAATTTTCGATTTTATTTAATTAACATTTTAGTTTTTTATTTTAATATTTTATTTAATTTTCGACATTTTGTCGATTTTATAACTTCTAAAATAGGCTTTTCCAAGGTCAAATTGTTATATTTGCAGCATTGATAAATATCTTAGCAACTTATATTATAAAAATTATGACCGTACCGTCAACTGTGTTCAAATTAATTTTTCTAAATTGTAAAGTTGTATTCGCATTTTAGAAATAATGTAAATAATTTAAGATATGTTTAGACTACACTACACTACAAACTTGCGCAGTGTAGCAACTGCGCATACGAAATAGAGTGGAGCAACGAATTTAGGATGCGCGGTGCGTAGTTAATCTACTGCGCGATTTTTATCAAGGCAGTGTAAAGCAAATGACATTGAATAAATTATGTCAAATGTGAAAAAATATGTTATTGAATAAATTACTATTTTTACAAGTACATTGAGGACGTAAATCAAAATCTCATAAAACCTACTATAAAAAATAGTATCATTGTTTAGCAAAATAGTGATTCATCCTAAAATTCTAAATAGTATGTGTAATTTTCGATTTGCATTTACGTCCTCAATGTACCACGAAAATAGTAATTTCTCAATAAATTTTCTCTCAGTGTACATTTTGTATGAATACAATATAAAAATAAATTTCATAAGTTAAAATTCACGTTCCGCTTTTTGAAACGTTGTAAAATCTGAATCAATTATTGCAATGCTATCTCACCGACTGGCGGGCCTGGTGGCGTCTTTTTGTATGAAACGTTAAGATGTTCGGTGGATAAAGTAGATCGACGCGGCGACGAAACATGAGGTACGGAGTTCGATCCTCATGTTCGACTTTGTTTTTAAAATACAAATAAAAATTTACAATGTGGAAAATTTAATTTGTACACCGTTGCCGGCACCATCACATCATTCATGCTATACGTTGCAAAATTTCATCATTCATTTCTCACCGTGCACGTGTCAAATTTATATCCTAATAACTTAAAAATGCCATAGTAACAGAACTTAAATGATAAAGATATGGATATGGACATCCAAAATAATTATTACGAAGGTAATATGATTTATATTCATTTGATTTTAAATAATTGATTAGAAGTTTTTATTCTTATAAAAATAATGTCTGGTTGAATCATTTAATACAATCATCAATCATAACTAAAATTATGTTATGATGTACAGATCCGAATTTATTAAATTAAAATTGATAAATACATTGAAAATAAAATTATACCAACCGATAAATCAAATTATACAAAATATAATACTATAAAATAAGAGTTATTTTGAAAAAAAAAATTTTAAAAAATTATTTCTTATTTTCAGCAATTAATTTAAAATAAAAATAAAATTTTAATTTTGTCTTAAAAATAAATAAAATAAATAATATATTTTATTCAAAAATTGTTTATTGTTAATCACCAACTAATATGTATATACGTTGCAAAATTTCATCATTCATTTCTGTCCGTGTAAATTTAATAAGTTTTCTTGGAAAAATACCCAATTTTTATAATAAATAAAGTAAAATAACTTTAAATAAGCAATAAAAAGTGTTTTTATTTCGCTCTAATCTTAATGCTCTCGAATATTTATTTTTGTTATTCGTACCAAGCAAACAGGAGTTTTAGGGAAAGCTGTGCGAAGAACAGGCTTGTCCAATAATTCTCCGAACGCATTGCAGCGTGTTCACGTCAGGGTGTCGCGACGCCTGCGTCTATCTCGACACAAAACACTAACGGCACTCGTAAAAATCGGAAAAAAAAATCTAACGAAATATTGCAAACGATTATCGTTATGCCCGCGACTCGGTGATTACAGTTGTGGTGCTTTGAGGACCAATACATAGTCGGCTTTAAAGTTATCGCCGAACGACTTTTTTCGTAACATCGTCTCGCGTATAAATGCTCATAGCAATATTTTACGAAGCGAGTTCGAAACTACTTGATGATATATCAACATTGAATCTACACTCTACAATGCTCATAAAACTATTGAATTGCTATACAAATCATTATATTAGAACATAAAAATACATTTGAAATAATTTGAAATCTGATTGTTAAACTTGAATGAGCCGATATAAAAAAAGGCTATAAATATACATTATTATAAGTTTTGTATGCCCCTACAAAAATAAATAAAAATATAAATAAACAATAAAAATTTATTCATCATTTATTTTTCAATATTTTTTTTTCATACTTTTCATTGAGATAATTTAGCCGATACATACTGTATACACTGAGAGAATAAGTGTGTGAAAATTTACTATGTTTAGTAGTACTTTGAAGACTCACTCGGAAATTCAAAAAATTGCTATCAAAAGTACACGGGAAAAAATTTAGCATTGTGCCAAAGACGAAAGTCTGGTTAGATTTACATTGTGAATGACAACATTATGTGTCATAACAAGTTGAAAAAAGTCAAAGAAAACAAATGAAGATACTATGTCTATCCTTTATTATAATGATATTTATATATTTCTGTCTTTCACAATGTAAATCCAACAATGTCTCACGTTAGAGCCAACATCGTTATTTTTTCCTGCGTAGTATATATTCATCATATTATAGTAAAAATACTTCAATTTTCTATTCAATTTAACTATGTTACAAAGTAATTTTTATACACTGAGAGAAATTCATATAGAAAAATTATAATCAATGATAGTAAACGAATCACATATCGGAATGTTATATCTATTTCATATGAGAAATGATTGATTTCAACATCACTGTACGAAATTTTAATAACATTTATTTCAATATATAACATAAATTTAAAATCATTGAAACTACTATAAAAACTTCAATGATTTATTAACTTAATTTCTGAAACTTAATATTAACGTTAGATTTCTTTGCCAAATAAAATTGAAAAATATAAGATAGAGATGTTTTCTAAATTTCCCAGCACATTAAATTAAAAGTGAAAACAGTGTTTGTACTTTTCGATGCAATTGTCGTCTATACTGCGCAAAGCAACGAAAAATAGTATCTACGCATATGAAGTGAACTAATGATATTAATCATCTATCGGTAAGTACAAGCAAATAATAACATTAATTATGGAACAACAAAATTTGAATTTAATAAATGACGAGGTAAGGCTTGATTATATAATAAATTTGATAAAATTCTTTCCCGTAGAATTGATTTAAATATATTTGACGTAATGTATTCATGAGACTTGGATTAATTACAATCTAATTAGTTTCAAGTTTGAACATAACCTAGTAATATGTTGTTTATTTGCAATTCTATATAAAATTCGATAAACTGAATTTAACATTTCTATAGTGATTGTAAAATTGTTTATTACCAATCAACATAAAGTTTAGTTTAGTGGTATTAGTTTAATTTCTTACATACAATCCTATAAATTTTATGGTAAATTTAAGGTTGTTCCAGTTAATTCAATTGCAACGTCTTTTTCTCCAGATCAAAAATATATTAGAATTAATGAAATTAAAAATACATACGAGTGAAATATTATTATAAATTATTCAATTTTAAAATAGGCGGAAAAAGAAATTATATGCAATACTGTGGATATAAATTCAAATGGTGGAATAGAGTTTATACATATTCTACCAATTGAAAATGAAGTGCCAAATGCTACTTTTGTGAATGAAGAGAATGCAAACTTTGAGATATCAAATTCTAAAAATGTATGTAATCAAATGAGATGACAATTAATATTGACTATCTAGATTTTAAAATGTTTATATAATTTTATTTAATTAGGTTATCCAAAAATACTTAGAGTCTGATAGTTCTGGGAAATTAATTATAAAATCATTCCATGATAATAACTGCCTACTGCTGCCTAATTTACGAAATCTTTTATGCAGGTTGATTATAAAAAAAGAAAAAGATAAAGCAGCTAAAAAATTAGATCCTGGTGATTTATTGGAAAAATTTGAGTAAGAGAAACTTATATTATTAAGTAATTAATAAATTTATTATAACATTTTTGTTCAAAGTAATAATAAAAATTTTTTTGACTATTAATATAAAGAAATATTTTGTTTAGAATTTCAGCTGCAAGATTTGAAGAATTAGCTTTAGGCATTGAACATTTTTTTCATGGTGAATCTAAAAATGTTTATTTTGTACGTGGAAAGCAAGAAAACAAAAAACGATTCCAAACCACTGGTAAATTATGGCATCATTATAATTATGCAAAACAGCAAATGAGGCAGTATAGATTTTTAAAAGCAAAAGAAGATACTATTCATGAACATTTGGATGAAAACAATATAAGCAATATTAGAAAACCTGGTAATTTATTTTTACGTCATAAAATTATCACAGCAAAATTAAAAAGATTGTTAATCAATTTCAAAAATCACTTTAATTTTAATTTATGAGATATCAAAACGTTATATTTATAAAAAAATTTAGAAATTTTCTAATTAACTTTTAAGTTTAACTGTAAAAAACTAGATGTTAGCATTAAAATGTCACAGAAAATTTAAAAGCAAGTTTTATTACAATGTTTTATTACATGTAGGAAATGATGATCTTTTACTTTGGTTGGGTGATCACTTAGGACCAGCTGACAAAGTGTTACACATATGGAAACAAACGTTCAATGAAAGACGAAATAATTTGCTAACTAATAGTATTCCAGTACATCAGTATTTCGATGAATATCCTATACTGAAACATCAATTGGCAAAAGACTTGGTTTGTAACACATAGTTAATATAATAAAAATTAATTGTGTGACTAAATAATAATTTTTCTTTTTAGTTGCAGTCAGATTTTGATACGCTTCACGCTGGTAAGTCATTAGTTTTTGCAAACAATTGGAAAATAATAAAAAATGTTGTGATCAATCAATTAAAATTTTGCAAAAAAATAGATAGTATAACTCAGGGAATTTTACATTCTCGGTCAATTCTAACACCTGGTGAGTAGCTTATATAAATTTAGTAATTTATTTCAAATTATATATTTTTTTAATATGTAATACATTTAAATCATTTATTATGTTTAAGTAATGTAATCACTTTACTAATAAAGTCTATAAATAATAAGTTCATCAATCACTTCATAGGACAACAAGATGCCCCAGTACTGTAAGTTTTACCATATTTGGTTACATCGTTTCGGGTTGCACGAAAAAGGAAACAAGCAGACAATTCACCATCAAATTCTAATTTTGATGCTCAAAAAGCAAGTTTAGCTGAAAGAAGAAACTGTTTTTTTTTGCATGTTGAAGTAAGATGATTTGAATATTTATTATATTGATCTGTAACAGAATATACAATTTTGATACAATTTAAAAATGATATAAATGTAATTTAAATGAGATATATAGTATGTATAATTTATAATTTTCATTTCATAATATAGTAATATAATCTACTACTTTCAGAACCCATCAGAATTACAAAATAGACTTGATCAACATAAAACTGTGTTAAGAAAAATAGGTCTAACACTTCAGCCAACCATAATTATTGTCGGTCCAATTTGTCATAGTCAAGATAGCTACGTTTCTGTTAATGACATACTGTACAAAACAGATTCAACATTTGATGCTATCAATTTAGCATTTGTTATATTTTTCACTACAGACTGCAGCTACCCAACACTGTCCTCTTCGTTGTGGTACTTCATTCAACGTGCAGGATATCAAATTAGTTTGGATACTGACAAATCTAATTCGTCGATAGATGTGCTTTTAGGTTTAATTCAAAAAAAAAGTTTGGAAATTATTTAACAATAATCGAGCATGTTAGAACTGCTTTTTGAATTACCGATTTTTGAAACTGTGATAAATACAGATTATTATTCCTTATTTATTTATATATCAATAATTATATTTTTATATGCATAATGTATACCTGTTTCGCCTGTGACTTATATATGGAGACGAATGAAGAGTTAATTACACATGTTAAATTATCACATTTTAAATTGAATTTTTTTTTTGCGTTGAATCTGATTGCGTGCGACAATTTTCATCGGTAAATTCGTATGTAAGTCATAGAAATAAAAAGCACAGTTTGAAAAAAAAATTAAATGAACAATGTTTTATGCAACAATTTAATAATGATAATGAAAATTTAAAAAAAAATACAGATTTTGCCAAAATATATGACAGTGAAAGTGATTCTTCAGACGCAGACACAATATCGGATATTGCAATTATACAACACGTTGAATCGGAATCAGATTTTTCTGAAGACGACTTAATTTTTACAGATGAATCGTTACAAGATTATGACAAATGTGTTATTAATGAAGATTACGTGAACTTTATTGCCAAACTTTACACTATAAGTAATGTGCCACGTTTAGTTGTTAGTGACATTATTGAAGACACCGGGCACCTTATTAATGCAATGTTAAAAAGGACTGAAGATAAATTAATGACCAGTTTGAAAGATTTAGAAACTGATGCAAAATATTTGAAAACGGTCTCAAGCGTATTAAGCGATTTTAAAGATCCTTATACCAATATGTCTTCGGAACATTTGCGACTTTCAATGTTTAAAAAATGTAACACTTACTGTGCTCCTATAAATTATACAATTGGTGAACGTACAGAATTCAAATCAAAATTAGAAGTGCAACATTTAGAAAAAATACCGGTTGTCGCTCAATTCATACCTATTAGGAACGTTTTTAAATGTTTTTTTGAGTTGCCAGAAATGTATGATCAAGTAATTGATTATGTCAATTCTTTAAAATCACAAACATTTATAATCTCTAATATCATTCAAACTTCATTTTGGAAGCAAAAGATTGAAAATTATACAAATAAAATCGTTTTGCCATTATTTTTATACTATGATGATTACGAAACGAATAATCCATTAGGAAGTCATAGAGGAATTTCTAAATGTGGAGCTGTTTATGTTAGTATACCTTGCCTTCCGCCTCATATGGTATCAAAATTGGAAAATATTTTTTTATTCATTCTATTTAATACTTTAGATCGGTCATACTATGGTAATGACATTATTTTTTCAAAAGTTACAGATGAGTTATTTTATTTACAAAATAAAGGCATCCAAATTAATCACTTGACAGGCAACAAACAAATTTATTTTAAATTAGCTTTGATACTGGGCGACAATCTTGGTATGAATTCTCTTTTAGGATTTGTTGAAAGTTTTAGAGCAAAATATTTTTGTCGTTTTTGCCTAACAGAGCATGGTATGATCAATTCAATTCATGAAGAGAAACAGTGTACGATGAGAAATAGAATTATATATGAAAGTCAAATTGAAGATATTAATCCCAAATTTTCAGGTATTAAAGAGAAGTGCGTTTTTAATAAACTCATTGGATTTGAAGTAACCGAAAATTACGCTGTTGACCCAATGCATGATATCTTAGAAGGAATTTGTCGCTATGATCTCGCCTTGATCTTACACCATTTTATTTACACAAAAAAATATTTTAAACTTATTACTTTAAACAATCGATTACGCAGTTTCAATTACGGCTCAAAATTGAGCATAAATAAAATTCCTGAAATTCAGGACTTTTACCTTACAAAAAAAAATAAGATCATTATAATGTCATGAGCTGAAATGCTTAATTTTATAAATAACATTACTTTATTAGTTGGTGATTTAGTTCCAACTGAAGATTCATGCTGGCAGCTATTATTGTCCCTAAAAAGTTTGATTGAATTAGTGACCAGTAAAAATATAAATATTCACACACATGAAATTTTAGGCGAAAATGTAAACGAATATTTAAGCCTTCTGAGTACGCTATTTCCAAATTGTATGAAACCGAAGCACCATTTTCTCGTACACTACCCACGCGTTATGCACAAAATAGGACCATTGTGGCATTTATCATGTATGCGATTTGAAGGAAAACACAAAGAAGGAAAAATTGTATCTCGCTCATCCATTAGTCGTGTTAATGTTTGTCGCACAATAGCTATAAAACACCAATTAATTTTAAATTATCGTTTTCTAACAAAATCTTCTTCAATTTTGAAATTTACTTGTTCAGCGAAAAAAGTCGTTGAAATCGAAGATATCATGAAAACCATCACATTTGATGATTCAGTTAATTTTAATTTCCAACAAAGGTTATTTGAAACAAAGCGCGTACAATTTTTAGGTCAATCATATGTTACTGGTAATGTTATAGTTCAATTCAACGAGGCAAAAACAAATTTTTATATCATATATAAAATGATTGTAACACAAAATAACGAAAATGTAATTGTCATTAGTAAAAAATTATCTGATGTTTATTTAAGTGAACATTATAAAGCATATCAAATATTTGATATGAAACAATTCGTATGGGCTTTTTTAAACTTAGATGAACTATCAAATGTAATCGTTACCAAATATAACTATATCCAAAATGACATTTTTATTGCAAAAACATGGATCTAGAACCATTGGATAAGAGGCAAAATTCATGTAAAAAAAAATACTATAATCATACAATATTCATTATTTTATCCGATTGGCGAATATTTAATAAAATTAGTGTTAATGTATCTTAACTTTTAATATTTAACGAATGTGTAATGTTGAAAATATAATTATAATTATTTGTTATTTAATAAACGTTTTTTACTTTATTGAATGCATTCTATTTATTTAATAATGAAATATCATTTCAAATTTCGCGCTATTTCTAACAGAGCTAACTACATGGCGTTTCAATTCCTACAAGTATCGATGAATATCTGAGAGTAGTATATAATCGCTTCGGTTCCTATACATATCAGCGTTAGTAAGTTAGGTATAATTATATGCGTATGCGAGAACTTTCCGTCAGAAGTTCGTTAACTCGTTAGGCGTTATATCCCAATGAATATTTGCGTTATATTAATGAATATGCACACAAACACACACACGCACGCACACGCACGCGCATATATATGTATTTATTACATAGTACTACTGGTACGATGCCCCTACAGTTTCCATGCCAACAAGGGAAACAAGTTTTTATTTATTTATGTGTATCCTACGAAAAACTACAATCACTGGTTGTACTAATTGTTCGAAACGTTAGAATAAAATCTAACCATTTAACATGAAATATTCATCTTTCTATTATTGAGTATCATTTAACTGAATATACTTCATCATATGTTAGTTATTATACAGATAATTTTTATAATTATTTTCATGATTTATAATGAATACTTATCTGTTACGTTTAGACTCATTCAAAACACATATGGTATATGTTTCGTTTACTAGCGGGTAATATGAAAATGTTACATCACTTATCGTGCAATTTCAACACATATTTTTCTCAGTGTGTGTAATCCTGAAATAAAATTAGCTGTCGTGTAAAAGTTAAATCAAACACCGAAAGATCGAACGTGCCGCTACTTTGTGTATGCGCGTTTCAAAAGGTACATTTTCAACATATAAAAATAATATATAAAAGGTCATTTTCAAATATATTTTGCGATAGTGTTTTTTTTCGATAGTAAATGTCAAAGTGCTTTTTTGAAATATAAAAGTGACGATATATCGACTGACGTCAATCTAACGGTATCCAGCAGTACCTCTTCTTTACAGTCATTGACTACTTGACACAATGGATCAGTCGTTAGAGATGCTACCATTATCCAAATAGGACCTTGCACGACTTGTTTAAACTTTTGGAGAAGTGACGACAATAAATCGTGACCGGTTGGTCACGGATCAGCAAGTAATCCGAGTAAGATGATTTATTAATGAATTTAAAACGATAATACTCGGCTGAGTTTGGGGTCCGTCCAAAAATGGCGTCGCCGACTGGCACTGTTGATTTGTGACAAGCACATGTCAAACCAGTGGTGCGTCGCCGACGCTCCAATTAAGTTCCGCCAAAACCCGCGTCGCCGCTCATCCAGCTCACCCCCGCTAACTCCAAAACCATAGTAGTGTAAAGCTTCTCTACATCAAACGCTTGTAAGTGATCAAAGTGTGTGTGCATGTGTCCACTGCTACCCCTGCTTATTGGCTGCGCTTCCAGCTGATCAGCTGCCAGTGTTGTGCCAAGGACAAATAGTAAGTCCCTCATCTATTGCATGCGCTTGCGCTTTTGCTTTCCCTTACTCTTTTCCCTTAATATAAATTTCGCCGTGCAAATAACGCAAATCGATCAAGGACCTGATTTCCTCATTTATTATTTTTAAAATAGCCATTGCGTGGTGGCTATTGCCACGCGAAAATCGCGACCGGTTTACAATTACCTGCTTCAAGTAAAGGTCAAACGAAATTAATCGAACTAAATTCAAAATAAATTTACGTCATGGTAAACTGGATGCAAGCATCAATATTTGGTGCATTTTTCCATGCAAGTATTAAGTATACAACTTGAGTATACAACTTGAGCATGCAACTTGAGTACTCAACATGGATATGCTGAAGCCCCGATATTACGAGGTTAAATTGGACAAAATTTTTACGACAATAGGAATGATGCAAACAATTTCGCAAGCTACTAGAATAACATCATCTAATGAAACTATGATAGACCTCATATACGCTAGCCAAGACGTGACATGTAAAGTCGAAAACACGCGAAAGTTTCCGATCACGCTTGGATATCGATGATATTAAATGAAAAAGCTAAATCTGAATACATTAAAATAATTAAAAAGAGAACTTACAATCATTTTGACGATAGTTAATTTATTTTAAAATTAAGACAAACATTTTTAAATAACAATAATATATTTTATTTATTTAATACGGACAATGAAAACTTGAATTATACGAATACGAAATTACACGCGAATAAAATAATAATTTTACAATTGATAAAATGTTGAACGAAACGGCGCAAAGAAACAAAGAAAATGAATTGAAACCAAGAAAAGAAATGGTTCACATGCAAAACAAAGTTGGAAATACAAGAGCGTGATGAACATTTTAAAAAATATGAAATTACCGTAGATGACACCTATTGGTTTCAGTACAAAAGAAAACGTAATGACTTAATTAAATTAATCAATGAATCAAAAAAAAATTATTACACTAATAAAATCGAAGTAACAAAGAATGACTCAAAACAAATGTACAAAACGATAAAAAAATTTACTTAAAAATAGTGAAGCAAATGAAATAAATTACAAAAAAATTAAGTTTGACAACGATGCAAATATACTGCATATAATACAATTTAGTTAATGAATTTAAGAATTATTTTGTTAATAGTATTGAAAATATAATTTTAAACAATAATGAAACATCGGTTGACAGCAACATATTTATTTCTAATTTATTTAATAATAATTTTAATATTAATAATAATATTTTTAGCGAATTTAACGTTGCAGCTTTGGATAAATTAAATAAAATCATTAACAATTTAGATAAAAATAAAGGGTCAATTGATGGCATTGATAAACGCATTCTAGTCAACGTTTTCGAATCCATAGGTGTCGAAGTTCTACGTGTGTTAAATGCATCACTGATGAGTGAAACATTCTCCCAGAAATGGAAAACCGCTATCGTCACGCCGATTCGTAAAGTCGTGAATTCCAACAAGGCCAGTGATTTTAGGCCAATAAACCAGCTGCCAATGTATGAAAAAATTTTAGAATTGATTGTAAAGGAGCAGCTGGAAAATTTGTCAAAGGTTAACAATATTTTAATATAAGAACAAGCGGGCTTTCGAAGCAATTATTCCTGCGAGACTGCGTTACAATTAGTAACATTTTTACTAATTTTTATAATCGAAATGAGTAAAAAAAAATATGTGGGAGTAATATTTATTGATTGTAGGCGTGCCTTCGAAACGATCAATCGCGAAATTTTTCTAAAAAAGATGAAGATGTTATGGTATAAGAGAGACTGTTTTGAGATGGTTCTCCGACTACTTATCGGACCGACGACAGATAACTCGCGTAAATGGAGCAATGTCGGACGAACGCGAAGTAAAGTATGGCGTACCGCAGGGTTCTGTTCTGGGCTTATTGTTATTCATACTATATATCAATGATTTAAAACAACATCTGGGCGGGCAGTGTCAAATCAGAATGTTTGCTGATGACACAATGCTCTACGTCAGCGATACTAGTATGGATAGTATGGAACGGAGATTAAATTCTGTAATGTGTCTATTAGATTCATGGATGAGCAATAATAGCATGTTCTTGAATCCGAAGAAGACATTCTATATGATTTTTAAAAATGACCAATTGAGAATGGATAAAGATTTGACGCTTAAATATAGACATGTGACGATCGAAAGAACACGCGAAATGAAATACCTCGGGGTATTTCTTGACGAGTGTCTTCGATTCAAGAAACATGTTTCATATGTGGAGGGCAAGGTTGGTGCTAAATTGGGGTTGTTGAAC
>JABFQB010000053.1:0-14509 GCA_022817105.1 Pseudanteris insignis
TAGTTCCTTTGAATTCACAATTGTGAATCTAATTATTTATTTGTCCTCAACAAATTATTTTGAAAGATTAATAATCTAACTTTTTAAGTCATAAGTAATAAGAGTCCCTCGATCTAGCATCGCGTTTTCTTTCAAGTCATTTTATTAAACATATGCGTTAAAAATGAGGCTTAATGAAATATCGTAGTGACTTTTTAGGATTCAACGCTTAGGATCCATGTAGTTTAGGAGCGAAGTACCCGCCCCAAATTTATCGCGTTCACCGCGGAAAACACTAACTAGTGTTCTAAAATAATAACATTCGTAACCTTCTCGTCTAGGGACGTTTCAGTTTAAATTAAGATACTATACATACGCGATACGCGTTACGCTACAATTTTACGCATCCTGGCATCATGAGATCGCACCCTTAGAGAAATTACATCGCAGTGCAAGTTTCAGTATGTTTATATATCAGTGACGTTACATATTATATATTTGATGACAATCAGCTTCAGTAATTCCAGAATATTACGCGAATGTATCACACTTGCGTAAAAAGAACGATAACTAGAATCTATCTAAATATTATAAACTCATATTTAAACTTGAAATTTAAAACCGAGTATTAAATAAATAAATAATAAAATGTTAGTGTTACAGTGTTAAACGCCAAAAAACATCATTCGCCTGTTTTCAGTTTTTTTTCACTTTCATTGATATCTTTTATTTCTAGGTTATATTATTGTAAAAAATTATAATTACTATGATTTATTAAGTTCTTAAACAAAGCTGTGAATCTTACAAACATAAAATTCAAAATATTATGCCCTTCTATTAATCAAATATAATAAACACAGTATTTTTTGATTGGTGGTTATGATGTTTTAAAATTTAACAAGAAATTAATTGGATATTTATGTGGCACAACTTTGTATAAAAATACACTTTGTATAAAAATACACTTTGTAGTGCAAAATTTTACATGTCAAGTTGACAACTACTTACAACTACTACAATTTACTATCTAAATTTTTTATCAAATAATATACTAAATAAACATGAGTCTTGTAACTTATGACTTAAGTGATAGTGAAGATGATGTTGATGATACAAAATCTCGACCATCTGAAAAAAGTATCGAAAGTGTTTCAACAAAAACAAATAATATTAACATTATTGATAGCAAATCAATTTCATTAAATCCATATAAAATAAGTGATAATAAAGAAGATTTATTGGATTTAAAACAAAAGAATATGTTCAGTATTTTGCCTGAACCAAAATGTACTCTAGGAGACAAAATTGTAGAAGAAGATGATATACTAATCAAAAATGAAAATCTATTACCTAATAATGAAACTCCTGATAAAAAAACCCGTGTACAAATAACAGTTCCTTCAATGTCAGAGGTAAAATTTTAACTTAAATATAATATTATTCATAATAAGTGATAATTATTTATGTTATTTAATAATTTATATGCATTTTTCAAATTTTTAAAAAATTAATCATTATATTATAAAAGTAAATAATTTTGAATTCTCAAGTTTAGACAAACTAAGAAATATATTAGCTTAAAATGTACAATAACAAATAATTTTATTTTTGTAGTTCAAAGATGTTGAAGAAATTAAAAACAAAAGGCACGAAGAGCACCACACATCTGTAAGTATCAATTGATTAAAATTATTTCATCACACAAATTGCAAAATTATTTTATTAAATTAAAGAATAATGCAAAATTAGAATTTTTCTGCAAAAATCATCAAAACATATTTTCCAAAACAAAAACTGTTAAACCTATTTCAAAAAATACACAAAAATTGTATAAATCACTTACTTGATAATCATTTTATTTTCTTTTATATTTTCAGAAAAGAAGTAATTTATTTTCTCGTCTACCACCTCCAAAGTCTGAAAAATTAGCAAAATCTCTTATACCTCAAATTTTGAAAAAAAAACCACCTATATCAAAACCACAAATTGAAAAACGCCCACATAATGTTAAACGCAGTGATGAATCACTGGAAACAAAGATGACTGATAAAGCTTCTATTTTAGTTGGTTCCAATTATGACACCGAATCTGAAGATGAAGAAGATTGCAGTTCAACTGCAGTAACAAGAAAAAAACTTGATTTCTTTTCTCTATCAACTTCTGGAAATGAAATATCAAATGCAGACCTTGCACAAATCCAAAAAGAAACAGAAGAAATGACAATCAAATATTTAAAAGACAAAGAAAGAAAAGATAATTCTACAGAAAATTTAAATCAACCCAAACAAAATCTTGATGTTAATCAACCAGGACCAAGTTCCACCAAAAGTTTATTTAATTTACCTAGAGAAGATATACTTATAAAAAATAAAATAGATGTTGGTCCAAAATTACCAGTTCCAGAACAAGATTATAATTTAGATTCTAAAGGAAATATAGCTTTTGATAATAAAGCTATTCAGTATTTATGTGGAAAAAGAGGCATGAAAAGAAAAAATGAAGAACTTGATTCTGTTAATATTATAGAAATTAATGGAGAAGATATTAAACCAGATGAACGAGAATGGTTGGTTAAAGCATTAACAGAAAACCCAATCCATAGACCAGTATCACTTGGTAGTGGACCAGGAGGCCAATCCAAAAAGAAACACCAAATCACTTATTTAGCTCATCAAGCAAAAGCAATGGAATTGGAGTTGCAGAATCAATGGTCACAAAATAGAATGACAAGAAAACAAACTCAGTCAAAATATGGCTTTTAATTGAAAAATATTGACTAACTGATAAACTTGTATATATGTGCCTAATGTTTTTTAATATTAAATTGTGTAATTGATCATAAAATTATGAAAAATCAATGTATTATATAAAATATATACTGAGTAATAGATTATTCAAACAATTGTGAAATAAAAAAAAAATGTTATGATAAATTCATTTAAATAAGCAATTTTACAATTTTATTTACATAATCAATTCAATTGTACAAAACCATAATAAACCGAATCATTCACTTTTTTCAACGCATTTTATTGACTAGTGTGTGATTAATTTCTTCATACTCTGAAATTTTTTGTTCCAGCGCAACTTTTGCTCGAAGTAAATTTGGTGGCAAATCAGCATAATAGCTTAATTCTTCATTCAGTGTAATTAGTTGTCCTCTCTTTTCTGAGCATAAGTCAGATTTGTTCAATATATCTAATGGATAAATTTCTGTGATATCCATATTTTGTAATTCTATGTCTAGTTGCCCAATTTTTTCTTCATATTCAGTAATTTTTTTCTCTAATAAATGTTGATTTGTGGAATCAAATTCAATGCTTTTACACTTATTTTGTAAATCAATTTCCATTTCGAAGATTAATTGTGTTAAAGATTGCAATTTATCATCCAACAAATCAAAATTTTTGAAACTCTTGTCATACATATGTTTCATTTTCCTTTCTTCTCTTTGTTGTTTTTTTTCAATAAATTTTTTATACATCAAATTTAATTTAAAATTAGTTTCATCTATATCAATCAAATCCTCGCCTTCAATAATTTTTAATTTTTGTGTGATTTCTTTCGATAAATTTGACAACCTATTTTTGGTAATGTCTAATTCAGAGAATAGAATAAGGGTTTCATTATTTATCGCTGTATTTTGTTCAATAGTTTCATTGAAACCTTCAACAAGAAAATTTAATTTCTCACGAGTAGAATTTTCTTCTTTAATAACCAAATTTTTCGATGTTGAGGATAAAATATTTGCAAAACTAGCAGAACTTATTGTTGATGTATCCAATATCTAATAAATGAATAAAATAGTGTACTTTATCGATAGTTCTGTTTATTATGAAGAAATTATACATAATTTTTGTAAGAATAAGTGAACTTATTATTATAAGGAATTAAATTATATCTACAATAGTAAAATTTAATGATTTTGTTTATATTCACCTCTTTTTTTACATCCATTATCAACCCAAGTCAAACTTTGAAAATAGTTTTAACCTAACTTTCAATATAGTGTTTACAGCGCCATTCATTTACGCGTTTCAAACATGATTAAAAATAATATCTTGGAGTACTTTCAATGTCTATTTAAATTATTATATATATACTTTTATAATAAAACCAATATATTTATTTTGTTTTTTAATCTTGATATTCGTTTAGACGGTTTAGACCGACTTAAGTCAAAACACTTTGCGTAAAGTACCGGCAAATTGTATACTACGAATTTAATTGGCCGAATAACTGCGAATTGAGAAATGCCATTCGTCAACGGCTTAAAAAATTGACTACTATACTAAACGGTTTTCCAATATTGGTGGCCATAGTAGCGATCTCGTCATAGCGATATTTTTGTACGTGTTAATTTATATTAATTTGATTTTATTAGTAGTTTAAATGTATTGATTATAGTTCGCTTTAAAAGTGACTTCAGTTCCATAAAATAAAACGTTTTTTTGGTAAACGAAATAAATATTAACTAGTGAACGATATTTTTACGAATGACAAAGCAGTTGCCATCTTTCGATATTGACAGTTTATTAAATATTTGTTTTATATATATTTAAGTTATATATTATATTGATATTAATTAGAATCTATAATGGAAGTAATAATGAATGAAGAAGTAACAATGAGCGAGGAACAAAATGATCAATCGAAACAAATTGAAGTAATTATACTAATTGATTTACTGTTTTTTTTATCAATTAATTTATCAGTATATTTTTATAAGTTTCATAAAATTTTAAAATTCTATCTTTTTGTTCTAGTTTTCTTCAAATGATGTCGAGAAATATGATGAAGCCCAGCTGAAAGCTAAATATGGTAATTTAATGAATAAATCATTAGGAGGACACTCAGCATTTTTGCAAAAAAGACTTACTAAAGGAGTATGTTTGAATTTTTTCTTTAACAAAAATTATCAAATTTAAGTTTAAATTAATTTATTTTATTCTGCCCATATGTATTCGGACATCTGCTATTAATTTATTAATGTATATTTTTAGGATTTATAGAAGTAAATAAGACAATATTTGTAGTAGCTTTTTCATTTTATTATAATTTTTCCAATATTTCAATACTTTCAAAAATATTTAGAAATATTTATTTTCAGCAAAAATATTTTGATTCTGGAGATTACCAAATGGCTAAACAAAAATTGACTCCAAAGCCAACCTGTGTTGTTCTTCCCACAGGAGAAGCTATCCCAACTCCGGATTCAGTTCCACAAAGAAAAACTTCAATCATTCAGCAAAAATTCAACTCTACTAATGCTTCTTAACATTTAGTACTTAAACTATAATACTTAAAATTTATAGTATTTAGTTATTAAATTAAATGTTTGACATAATATTTACAGTTAAGAGTAAATAATAATTATAAATTTTATAGTCTAACTATTTAATTTACAATTAAAAAATTTTGTTTACAAAAATTAATAATTTTCACGTACAAGTAAAAAATATATTTTTATGAAATTTCTTTGATATCAGTTTTATTCAAATAAAATGTTAAAAGTATAATAATATATATCAATATATTTTTTGCAGATTCAGTATTTTTGAAATATCTGTATAATAGATCTAAAACCAAACATAATCAAATGAAATTAATGCTATTGCTAAATCTTTTTAGAATTTATATAACTAAAAAAATAAAGTGAATGTTTTTGATTAAAAAAATTGTATATTTTTCATTCAAATTGTTACATACATGAATAAAAATTAAAAAATGTTTTTCTGGAAAATTAATCGACTGCAAGTAAATAACAATAAAAACATAAAATTATATACTAAGTATAATCAACAATTTACGAAGTTTTAAGATTTTCTTTATAAGAGAATATTATCATAACTAATAATTCTTCAAGTGCAAAAAAAACATTCCTTTATCTAAATCGATCTTAATATTTATCATCATGGTTTTATTGTATTTCATTTCATACATTATTAACACAAGTATTATATTCTCTTAACATCTAGATATTAGTTATATTTTACAGTATTTAATCTATAATAATACATTTTTGTAAATAAAATAGAAGTAAATAAAACGTGCCTTCATTTGGATGAAACAAATAGTACATAAAATTTATTATTCATTGCGGTTAAATAATCATTCAAAAGTTAGAGAGCTTAGGAAACTTCAGCCTATCACGCCGCATAGCATGGCAAAAATGCTAAGTCCTCTAATTGGCTATAATTTCCTCAGCTCGCTAACAGTTACTTTTTCCTCAAAACTCATGGGATTATCTGGTGGGTCTCGAGGAATCACATTTTAAACATACGTCAACCTTTAATACGGTACTATTATAGGTAGTTTTAAATGATTATTCGTTAAATATGAAGTTATTATATGTTGTGTTTTATATGATTATTCCTTGGATCTGTTTATAGTTTTAAATTTTAAATTTCATGCTATTAAAGTAAAAATTTTAACGTTTCGTAGGATGACAACAAGTTAAAGATTCAACTCTTGAGTTGTCAACTTAAAATCCCTCGATTTTTCTTTCCATTCAGAGTAAATGATATCACTTCAGTCTAACAGTTACTTCTTAGGCATTGTGATCTATCATCAAAAATATTGTATTTTTTTTATAATATAATATGCAAAAAAAAAACATTATAGAAATTTATGACCCTGCTTAAAAATACTTTTATTGATAAAAATCTAAATTTTATTGATAATTTAAAAGTATCAGTAAAATAAAATATTTTCTTGTAAATCTTTTTTAGAATGTAGTTTCAGATATTAAAATAAATTTTTTAATAAGTATGTATTTTTAATTAAAGCATAATAATATAAATACAGTTTTTTACTGTATATAATTTAGTAAATTAATGAATTATAAATACAGTACATTTTTTTATGATCGTATACAATAAATTTATTTAACTTCAATAGAGAAAGGCTACCGCGATTCTAGAAAAAAAATTTGGAATTTTATTAAGATGCACCTTGTTACATGCAGATAAATATTGTTTCAATCCTGGGTCTTGATCTGATATCTCATATTTAACAAAATTTCACTGCTTGGATCACCTAAAGGTATGTAAGAACATACTTCCTGCTAATTAATTAATTGATCCAAAACATTTAAACACTGGCAATTAATTGGAAATATATCAAAATATAAGTATGTTGTGTAGATTAAATAAAATTTTTTTTATTCATAGTGGATGGGTTAAAAAAGAAAATATGAATTTATTTATGTAGTTTATTGAAAAAGAACAAAGAGCAACTTTAAACATTAAATAATTGGCAGAAAAATAAAATTACAACAGTTTCTCAAAATTACATGAAATCCTTCAAGTTAAATAATTTTGGTAAATTTAACTATAAATGTGCTTTGTGAGCATCACAATATTATTATTTATTATTGCATTGTAATATATGCACACACAAGAACATACTAGTCTAATTGAAAGGAGCTTGAAAATATAAACGTTGCTTGACAGTAGTTTGTTATAAGATAAATCATTTGAATTTCAATTGCAGCTACAAATTTCTAAAATTCATATTGATATGCTTGGTCAAGCAACTTTACAAGTGTCGTTAATGTGCGTTACAAATGAACAATATACATAGCCTCATATAAACATTATAAATATCATATTTTTATAAAATTTGAATATTAATATTCAAGTTAATAATAATGCTACTCTTTGAGCTATTTTGTGTAAAATTGTGCTACATTTATTGTGCATGTGCAACGAATACTACTTTTATTATTATTCATTCTGTCTCTAAAATTTTAAGTTCTAATCAATAAATTAATCCTATAACAAACAACCTTCGATAAAGTAACACACTCATATCATTAGCAATGAATTTAATTTAATTATTCTGTTCAGATTGAAAATAGGCACATGTTATTCAATTAATTGAAATGACTTATTTTAAATTAAAATACATGTAATATTTTTTACACATTTTTCACCTTAAGAGGGTATTACCGTTTAGAATGTTTAGAATTTTTTATATTATATACGCATAGCATTTCAGTTTGAATCAGTTGGTGCACGTGTATGTGGAGTTAACTTATGTCTGAAAATGAGAAATTTGAGGCGAAAAGAAAATAAAATAATAAACGTTTTGATAAAGTTTTTTATGATCTTTAAATGTTTGTAGAAAACGTTGAGCTATAGAACTTATGACAGTGATGTAAATTTCACTGATTTCCATAACAAAATATTGATTATGAAGTCAAAAAAAATAGTACACATCGACCACGTTTTTCTCACAGACGCAATTTTCAATTTTTTTTCATTTTTTTTTCTTAATAATCTTATTTGAACTTGTTATTTAGGCTAGCCGCTTTTGAGATTATTGATCGACAAAGGAGTAAAAAAGCAATATTTTTCATTTTCATACGTTCAATAAATAATATGCAGAAAACTTAAAAGTTTTAACTTTTGTTCAAATTATCCAAAAAATTCTCAAAAATATGCATGAGAAACGCTATTTAAACGGTGATACTCCCTTAATTTTAAATATTTTTAGCGTATTTTTCATTGATTTTTTATTAGACCAACAGGTGAAGATATGATATATGCATGCGTAAGTTATTATTATAATATATTAAGATTAAAATATTTGTTTGTAAAAGTGTATATGTATAATTGTACACATTTCTAATACAGTAAATTTAATTTATAATAGTTATGTATTATCAAAATCAAAAAAATGTATATGTATATGTATAATATATCTATATAGTACTTAGAATACATAGTGTATAATATTATTTATGTATATTACCAATTATAGAAAAATCTGATAATTTTAATGAAATCATAACATTGACTTGCAAGCTACACTCATATTAAATAGTTGCACAGATTTGCCATTAATTATCCACGGATGACGAAGAAATTCAAGAAAATTTCATCAAAACTTCTATGACAAAATATTCAAAATTACAAAGTACATTAGTGATTTGTAAAAATGTTGTCAAACAGCATTTAAATTTATTAGGTTTCCAACATGATGAAGTTTATGTTTTTATAGAGTTTCCATCACAAAAATTAAGTAAATTATTGAAGTATCAAATAAATAAAAAAATAAAACACTTACTAAATTGTTCACCGTTTCCTAGAATTTTCGTCAATTTCTTCGCGCTCCTCTTACTTTCGGTTCGTATACATATAAAAAATATATAAGATATATACGCTTTCCGTATAGCAATACGATTTTAAATCCTTTCTTCGATTGTACTCTTCTTACACGACTATTGAGTTTATTTTTCCAGTTCAATATTGTTATCTTTTGAATTAAAATAACCAATGAAGGAACTTGTGAAACAATTTCAAAGATAGATGATGTATTATGGATTACAAATTGATGTAATCAAAAAAATTAACACGGATATCGCAGTATCATTAAACAATAAAAGTTATGAGCAAATTTTCGAACGAATTATACAGAAATGTTAATCAACAATGATCAAATGATTTTAATAAGTTTTAAAATTAATTATACAAGCAATTTTTTATAAATTTAATGTATATTTTATACAAACTTGTAATTATAGCTCATAAAAGATTTTTTAATTGTTTCTAATATTATATATATTCAATTTCTTTTTACTAGCGACAAAGTATGTACTATTATTGCAATTATTATTATTAATATTATATTCTTATTTACTAACATATACGTTAAATATGACAAATTTTTTTTTATTATTATTTATATATATATTTTGATTTCAATTTAAATAATAATAAGTAATTTTGTATAAAATTTTATAATTTCAATAAATTTATAATATGTTTTGCATCTTCATATAATATATTCACAAAATATTTAACATCATTTCTAGTATAAATATTGAAATAATATTAAAAAAATTGTCATTGTTGGCGAATCGATGAAATAATCATTTATCACGAATATTACTGGATTTTGAATGTAATATTGTATAATTATTTTTTTGCTTTTAAATATTTTCATTAATATATAAAAACTTCACAAAATATATGTATATATGCACCTAAAATATGTGGCAATAGAAAAAATTTAACTCTAAAGTTTTGCTTTGAATACATTTTTTCTTTTTTTTCAAATTAATTTTTTTGTTTATAAATATGTATATAGTTTAATTTTAAAATTTAAAGTTAAATTGAAAACTTCTTATTTAGCTTATGAAAATAATTATTCACTTAATTCTAAAAATATGAATTTCAACATTCTTTATTTTCAAAATAACAAACAAAGTGATGATCCGAAGCAGTTAATTTGTATATTAAAACAACTACCAATTCATAAAATAGTTTTTATAATTCGTTAACCCTTACTGACAAAGCATCAGTTATCTATTATTGTTAGAGTGACTATAAAACAAATAGCGAGTTACATGAGACTCTGCGCATTCAGTCTTTTTGGCGCTTTAATAGTGTTGTTATTATTTACCAAACATTTCGCGATGAGAAAGTTAACACTTTCAATTTGTTATCGTTTCCTATAATCTTGAAAATTGGAGAAAATGAGTTTTCAACATTTTTCATTAGCTTTTCTTATTTTTTACATAGTTTTTAGGAATACATAAATATATTTTGCAAAATTGAATTCGCAAATCGAAAAATATTGATTCACGTTATAATAATTTTAAAAATATAAATTTTAAAGTAAAGATACTTATTAGAGAATAGCGAATGATCTACGATATCCGTGAATTATTAATAAGACTTCAAATGGTAATAGTAATATTATTTTTTAAAGTTAATGCCGCGTGATGAAATTTTGATATAAATTATAATAGTACTTAAATACTTATGTAAACTTTCGTGCGTCTTTCTGTTTTATTCAAAGAAATGCATAACGAAGGTAATATATGTCCAAAAAAAAGATATTCGGTCCAAAAACATGGCCATATGTAATATATATGTTGGCATAACGAAAGCAATCGATATACCAATCGGTGGAATGATCGCCTATTTGATATGTAAATAAAGTATCAAATAATTAGTCGTAGTGAAAATTTTATAATTTTAAACTTTTTCAATTTAAAAACTTATTTATGACATATTAATCGTATTCTTCTGATTAACAATTAATTGTTCGAAAAATCCTTAGACTAAGAGCGGAAGGATGATAACAAATGTCATCATTTCACTCAGCTTTATATATCTAGCAGTAGAATACGATTTGAATAATTTGTACTATAACTGACGACTAATTAGAAATTGTACATTAACTATAATTTGGTTCAATATTTTGAATTTTTACTCATTTTGCATTTTAGCCTACTATTATTGATCTAGAGACTCTTCACCTTTCAAGTAAAACGTAATGCTATACAAACAGTTTAATTAATAATATTACTAATAAAAAACTAATATAACTTTTATTATCGTTTTGGCACTACATACACAACTCATCTATACCATTATATGTAATTATAAAGGAGTAAAGGAGATAAAAGGAAGAAAAACATTATCTTTATCTGACATAATCGAATGAACGATAGTTAACAAATAAAAAAAAAATAAATAAAATTAATACACACTAAGTTTATACCGTCCTTCATTCTATTTTACATTATCTTATGATCTATGTATATGATATTAATAACGTGTAAATATTTGTATTTTCTATAAATAATGTTTTTCTTACATACAATGCTTTGAATATGGAATGCGCTATAAACGGAAATGACATCACTCTTAAATTAAGTATATAAAAAAAGAAATACAATAAAAACAATAATAAAACACAAAACTCAGTCATGAAAATATTTTGTCTCATTTTTGATTCAATTAAATATTTTTTGTGTTTTTTCATCATTAAATAGAACGTCAAATTATAATTTAGTTATAAATTAACAAAATAGAACATAGAGTATTGATTTTAACAACTCAATAAAGACACAACCTACGAAGTAAAATATATAACACAAATTGCAAAACAAATACAGTAATATAGTTAATAATTCGTAACATAAATGTAATTCTACCATTAAAAAGTAATATAAAAATGGATCCACAAAAAAAACATCGAAATGAATACAATCAAATGCTATATCGAAACATTCGAAATACATTGCATCGGATTCTTGCGGAACTGTTTGTAAAATTCATTTTCAATATTGGTCGTACAAAGTAATTACTCGTAAATAACGATGAAAACAGTCAATCGAACATAACAATGCTTGTAATACAATTGTAATTAATAATTATACGATGTTTAGTCCGATTTATCTTAATGAGTACAGTTCAAAGTTTAGATAAAATGAGATATTAATTGAAAAATGCATCGGTTTAATGCAGAATAATTATAGGTTAAATATATTTGGTATAATCTAATAACTAGATTTTCTTTACTTTTAAGATAGTAAAATGTTCATTTTCATTCAAAGCATGTTAATGAGCTTTATAATGACTATTGGATATATTACGTATTCTGTGGAAAAAATTTAAAATATGATTGTTGAAAAACTCAAATCTTTAAAACTGTCGTAAAAATTTAAAAATTATTAATAGGAATTTTCTCTCCGAGGCTATAAACACATACAAATTTTTTTAGGTGGTGAAACTTATATAATTTGGTAAATTATTCTTTCGTAAATAAATAAAGCAATTATTCAATTATCCAATTTTAGTTAAATATATATACATTCTATTTTAATATTTTTTAGGTATGAAGTAAATTTTATATAAACGATAATTTACGACCAAATTAAACTAATTTTGATATTCTCAAGTATCACAATGACATTGGGTTTATTTGTACGTTTTAATATTTTTTTGATTATCAAACTAAGCAAAATACTACATTGAGCAAAAAATATGTTTGATCTCACTAAATTTGTACTGCAATCACAAACAAAATAAATATAAATGTTTTAATTATTAGTCAAAAAGTATTTAAACAACTATTACAAATAATAAATAAATATATATGTATGAAAATAAAATATATCGTACCTATACGATAAATATAATATTCGTTAAATTTAGAACAATAATTAATCCCTTTCTACGCCAGTAATTTTAAAAATACGTATTTAGTCTTAATATAAATTTTTATATATAATTAATTTTTACGATTAATCATTACATAGAAAAATTAACTTTATATACATAGCATTTTCCTAAAATTAAATAATTGGAGTTTTCCAAATAAAAATAACTTTCTTTGTGTGATTCTTTGAATAATTTAGCAGTCAAACCGATACACTTTATTAATAACTCTAACCATTACAGATCAATATCAGACGAATCATCTTGGAATACAATAAATTATAACATTAAGTGTATATATTACCAAGGGCTTGAAAGTTTTTACAGAAAATATAGAAATAATTTGTTCAGAAGCGCATGTATTTTTATATATATTCTTAACTAACGTGGAGCGTAACATAATTTCAGAAAATTTTAGTAACGCGTTTATAAATTCAATGAAAAAAACAAAAAAAGTTCGATGATCTTTGGTTATTAAAGAATTTTTGTGTCATTAACTGTATTAGTAGGATCATCAAGTACAACCGACTAAGACCATTGCTACTTTGGACAAGCTTTAATTTTTTTAGCAATAAATGACAGACTATGCCTGTTATCCATTGAGTCGAATCATATTAAATCTAGGAAGACTATGATTAACCGTAGGCTAACTTTTTCACCGTTCAAATTATGTCAATAATCGTACGACGAAAAAGGAATGAAATGAAACATTGCGAAATGCCTGAGTCGCGCAATTTTGTGACGTGACAGCGCAGGTTCGTGAGCATTTGCGCAGGAAGATTTTAACTTCAAACTCCCTAGTTTTACAATTTCGCGCATGACTTTTTCTTTTTAATTTAGTGTTTTATAATTATTTATTTCTTTCTGCTTATATTCTGAACTTAGGGTTGTGATCGTAAATAGATTTTTTCATAAGGTAAGGTACTTAGATCACCGTTTACTTAGTATCTCTTTAGGAGGAACATTTTTGTGACGATAAGTACCACTAAAAATCTAATTACGACCAATACAAGTTGTTTTAATATTTAGAAAAACTAAATGACGTAAGCAGAGTATACATAATTTGTATGTATATATATAGATTTATGTTTTTACTTTTTAAATGTTACGCAAAAAGTGACTATTTAATATTATACAATATTACGATAACGAGACTTTTGAGATTGTAAAAATCATCAAAAAAATCTATCACAATTACCATTCACGTAACGAGTAATTCTCATTTGATGCTTATTTCTTTTAATATATATATTTTTTCTCAGTATGCCATTTTTCAGTATTTCAGCTTCTCTTTTTTGTCTAAATATTATTGTAATTTAAACATCAAGGCAAATAAGGGGTGAATTTCAACAGCGGCCTAAATCAGCCAAGTAGTCTTCCACTGATAAAAATATGTAAATAGAGTAAATCTATACTAAAATATCCAAATATCTAAATATATAAGGTGAGCATAATATAATTTTGTGAGGTAAAAGACCCTCTCGTTTAATGGTCATTCGAGTTGTTTTCTTATGTTTTTGTTTATTTTTTTTTTTTTTATTTTTTTTATTTTTTATATATTTTATTCATAA
>JABFQB010000054.1:0-14397 GCA_022817105.1 Pseudanteris insignis
GAACTAAAAATCGAATTTTAAGACAAGTGCAGGGTGGGATTAACGTTTACGAATTACAAAAGAAATGATGCGGTCCAGGTTGACAGATGTGTCAAGTTAAGCGGTTATAAAAACTAGTTTTGCATCTTGAAATTTCGTTATCGCAGAGGAGAGTTGTAAAGTAATAATGTAGATGACGAAAATGAATAATGTCGTGTGACATAATTTTTGTTTTTTAACACGACGCGAGTTTTATTTAGGATTCAGTCGGTAATTTGACGCACGAATAATTAGACTTAGGTTTTATATTCGATTATATAATTTTAACTATCTGTTGAAACTATGTCACTGAACTAATTTGCTTGCGTTATTTTATTTTTTTTATGTATTTGAAAATACGGTGTATTGGATGAATTCTTTTCTTTTCATCACTTTTCGGTGCGTAAAACATTTATTAAATTTACTTATTAATATAAATAATAGAAATGTATTGATTTTATAGTTTTACTATATTTAATAAAATATTTGACAACGGTGATATTACGAATATGAATTTCATTTTTTTGATGAAGAATATTTGACAAAATAGATACACTAGACAATAGAGTAGGAGGAATTGTTCCGTATGTCTTTTGAAAATACATGCATTTTAATGAAAATATTCAATCAAAATCATTTTTTTTCATTTAGATCCGTTCTAAAAAAGTATAAAGTATATTCCATATTCATTTTGTAACTATAAAAATTATGGAGTATATACAATCACTGGAATCTTAATTTAATCTACATAATTTTTTGTATTACTTTGAGTTCAAATTTTGTAAACTTTTGAAAGTTCGGGTCACATTAACTTTGCTAAAAAATAGATAATAATCAAGTTTGTTTCATTTTCATTCCAAAAGTATTTTCTCTAAAAACTGACACGCCTTATTTTTATTTTACTTAAAATCGATAAAATTTCTTTTTAAGAAAATAATTAATTCGCAAACATATAAATGTTGTATAGACATTTTTTAGTTTATTTGTAAAATTTTTAGTAATCAATTTCAGTATGTTCGTCGATTTAACTAACGTATTTTTTATAAAAAATAGTCTGCAACAAATATTTAGTTTATTTTATATTTAATAAAATATCAAATGTCATACTTTTCAGTTTATTATTTTATTTATGTTTTGTTTTTCTGAGATTTTTAAAAACATATTATCATAGTTTTATAAAGCAAACCATAACAAGGATATGAGAAATGAATATTTATCCTCAAAAATATTGACTTCTAAAAAGAATCATAATTATTATTATTAATTATAATGTACTGTTAATTAGAGGAAGTTTCTTATCATTTAAAACTTCATACGCGAGAACACAAAGCGTATTCAATGTTTCCTGTTAACCATAAATTTGTTGGAAATTATGTACAAATAACAAGTTGTAACATCAGTATTTAATAATGTTTATAATTGTATTTAAGAGATTGAACATTTGTTCAGTAAAACGTAAAACAATAGAATTATTTTTACACGGAAAGAAATATTCTGCAAAAAAATTCTGAACTGAACAGCAATGGAAGGATAAATGCAAATGTCACGAAAATTTACTGAACTTTTTAATAAAAAATTATGAATTATATTGAATTATTAATTATGAATATTAATATTTCTTGAATATTTAATGAAATATCTGTAATTATTACTGAAAAGTTCACTAATTTTTAAACCTTTTTGGTTTTTATCCCATCGCTAATTAACAGTAATTTTTCAAGTCTTTGTCATAATTTTTATTGTAATTTTTCTCTGCGTGTACAGTAATATAATACTAATATAATATAATACTGATTATAACATAAAATATAATGCTTCTTCATTTTTTTGTAAAACGTGTTAGTACTTTTTATACATTGAAAGATATATTACTGTGATAAGTAAGGTTTGATAAAAACTGACGAATAATCGACAAAATGCACCTCCACAGTTCGGCAATTTTTTACGAACTTGTTTTTTGTTTCACGGTTACTGTCCAGTTCAGCATAATGTATAATATCAGCAATAATAAAAATGTATAAGTATTTCTACACACAGAGAAAAATTAGGTTAATTGTTTGCATATTCATACAAAAGCAACACTGTAAAATATGTATAAGAAACATTTTTTATTTATCATCTATCATTTTAATTTTTCGCGCATAAGTCTTATAGTGTTGTTTTATATGAATATACGAAAACTTAACATAATTTTTCGAATATATTATTCGAAAAATATATAATATTTAATTAATATTTAATTTAGACGAAATTCTGATAAAACCCAATTCGATCAAATCTTTAAAATTATTCTTGAAACGATACAATTTAAGTAATTCCTTATATATTTCTTAAAACTTTGACGATGCTTGATTTCGAACAGCGTAGACTTTAAATTTTATTTAGATATGCAAAATGCAATGTCAGATATTGGAAGAGGGAACGTCGTGGGTAGTTGAAGTTTCGAGCTTTGATCGGAATTAAGAAGCAGAGCCGTCGATTTTCGGTCGAAGGCAAAAAAGGAAAGTCGCGGCGAAGGATCAATTTTTAAAGAATATTGCCGCGATGGAAAGTTTTGTGGATTGCGCGAAATTTTGTGCCGAGAAATACGCTGAGGAAATGAACTGCTTTGAGTGCAAAATGCGAAACATGTATGATCAATAATTACTTAAATGTAACTGCGCGAGCTGCTGCAAGACTGGAAATTCAGAGCTGGCTTTGAGAATTTCCAAAATGAAAATTTGAGGTTCCTGTTGTCGAATACGTTGAAACGAGCTTTCACTGAAATTTCACAAAATATACAGATGCAAAAATCATCATAATTCGTTAGTTTAATAAATCGTATTGCTTTAGAATTAAAGTGATTACGATTTCATTGAATCAACTCCCACAAAGAGTTTTCCCAGTATAATTTACATATTTATAGTTTTAATTTTTTTTCAAATTTGAAGTAATTATAAAGCTTTGAATTTTATACTTTAATGGGACCGAACAAAAGTTATTGCACAAAGTTATTTTTATATAATTGATAAAATCACTAGAACTTGAATTCGAGATTTGCTAAATTTGAAGAAGAAGATTTTTATAAAATATAATGTGTAATTTACATCGAATATGTCTTCGTGAAGAACAAATTATTCGTAACATTGAGGAATTTATTGGACAGGCGAATAATACGTTGCCATATTTTGTTCACAACCATTGGTATTCACTTGTTATAAAATAAGTGGCATATATTTTAGAATCGATACACTAGAATAAGAATTTGAAAAAATATATTTATACCGTTAAAAATATTTAATACTGTAATTCATAGAGATGATACGAAAAAAATTATTTTTATACGATAAAATATATGTCCCAACGTTACATTGTAAACAGTGCTTAGTTGGTTATTTTTAAATTAAATTGTTTTTATAATTATAATGACTATTTCTGAATGAGTCGTATTTGTTATATGTTTTTCACAAAGGATATTTAGTTACCTCGAGGAAGTTCAAATATATAATACAGTATTAATTATTTCATAAATAATTAATAACGTATTGAACGAACTCGGTACAGCTATGAACGTGATAATAAACAAGTTAATATAGTTACTTGCGACACATTAATATTTTCAGTGGCGTTGCATATCTGTTTTGTAATTAAAAAAAAATGTCAAATTTAAATCACAGTATAATTTATGGTTCGTTTTTTAATTTTAATTCGGCTTTAATTTGTTATAAACAAATAGAATCAATGTAATATTTAAAATAAAATTTTGAAATTATTATACAAAATTTATAAAATTCGAAAAACACTACTCACAAAAATGTATTTTTCTAATTAATATGAGTAATAATATGTGACCATCGAGTGACACATAAGTATTTGTTTTCCACTATTAATTAATCTGTATAATTAAAAATTACAGTTAAAATGATAGCAAATGATGATTCGTCTATCATTAAACTTAGGAAAGTGAGTTGGGCAAATGAAACGCTTCACGTATAAACTGTAAAACATGTATGATCAATAATTACTCTCATCTGATGGCACGAGTTTCACGAGTAATTTTGCATCCAGGTCACAAATTTTGGAGACGATTTTGAGCGCGATTTGGGAATTCGACTAAGATATTTAGTGTTAGATTGTTTGAACTAATATTAAGATAAATTAATACAAGCACCGATACAGTTTCGTAAACATATTTCCTAGCCCGTCAATACGAAATTCTGAACGTTGAGGTGAACTTAATCGACATTGTAAAATACCAAAGTTTATTATTTGCAATTAATATTTGAAAGACCAAAGTGATTAATCACGCGTGTTTAGTCTTAAGATTATTAAACATCTTGGTATGGTTACACTGTTTGCGGTACTCAAATCCGTAACTACTTTACTTCCAACTTGTAATTACTTTCTCAAGTTATTATACGAGCAAATCAAAATTTATGAATCATTTTCGTTGACACGTGACGTCAGACTCGCGCGTATATGTGTGTGACATCTTAAAATGCATTAAGCTGCATATTTAGGTGGGCAAAAACTGTCCATCAAATATCGAAAAAGAAGCGTTAGCAGATCCGACGGGAATTAAGAGTTCATTTCAATGATTTATGACGAGTAGACGTCTAAGCATTTTTTGCCGTGTAAAAGCAGTGCTGCGGTAGTAGAAGTTACACGAATTACCCAGATTTACGTGTAAACAGGTTTGTGTATTAAGAAAATGACCTGTATCGTAAGCTGAATTGAAATCATACGTGATCGATATCATCACAAATGTGACTACTCGTGTGCGCGTCATATTGATGAAATTGTAATTGCAATTAAGAATGAATGGGAAAGGGCTGACTAAAGTATTGATGGATTAGGAAGTTCTAATTGAATTAATACTTCAGGTTTGACTAAAACGGAGCCCTTCTTCTTTAAATAATCTATTACGTAGAAAATAGAAACTCAATTACAAGTTCACGGAAAGTGCGAAGATTGTACTATAAAATAAATTAATCCTTGTTAACATTTACGATTTAAGAAAAAATAAACGCACCAAATATGGTCCAAATCTTTTATCGTATTATAATTATGGCATTGTGGAAATATTTCCAATTGATTAGGGCTAAGGGTATCTTTAACGGTTCGTCTGACTTAACGTAGAGTTTTCTACGTGATTGGAATATCAATGTTTAAAAGTAATTACGATCATCACTAAATTATTTATTAAAAATTTATTATTTAAATTGAATAAATAATTAAAACGTAATTGAAATTTTCATTTCGTATTCTTTTTTATATATAGATTTATTAATTTTGCATTCATGTATAAATGATTGTTCATAAAAAATATATTTTAAGAAATTGTTTAAGTATTAAATTCTGTAAAATTTGTAAGAATGATATGCTACAATGAAAAATACTTACGACAGTTTCACATAAAATGGTTACACGTGTAAAAATTTCCATGTTCCGTATGACTAACGGTTAATGAAAAACGCAATTCGCACATCCTGTCATATCTTCAAAGAACGTATCATGACACTTTTTAACAACAATAAATTACAAATTTTGTGTTTCTATTTAACTTCGTGCACGTAAATCATTGTCTGAGAAAAGTTAAACAAACTTTGAAAAGTTTCATGCTGAAACATCGCTGGACAATGAAAAGAATAAAAAATAAAGAAAAAAAACATTACGAAATCGTAGTAAATAAATAACGATTCCAGTTTCAAGCGTATTAATATCAATTGCATTTATTTTATTCACATTACATCACAGAAATTACGACTCAGTGAGTATGAATGATCCGAGACTTCTTCAGCGTCAACGAAAATTCATTCGAATTGGTTTTGATGCGCGAGGTAATATAATTCGATATTCGCCAAGTTATTTAAGCCCACGCAAATTGAACCCTGTTTGAATTTTCATATCGTTGTTACGACAAAGGGCGAAAAATCAATTTGTTAACTTAATTGACTACGATTGATTCGTTCTAACTAGTCACGATTCTTTGTTGCGCGGTAAAAATGGTTACACGGAAAAATTGTCGTCCTTGCGTTGCAAAATTATCACGACAGTGTTACTTATTCAGCTAATTAATTTCTCATGCAAATTCACAATGAGAACTACACGTTGCTCGACATTTTTTGTCAATTTATTTGTTTACGTCCGAAATGGCGCCTGACGTTCATTTACGGAGAATCGAATGGTTACTGTGAAGTAATAATGGCGTCGAAAATTACTGCCATTAGAATAGTTTTTTGGAACTGCATCAACGTCAGATGAACAGAATTTCGTATGACTCATGATTGAATTAAGCATTGAACAAAGCAAAAAGTTCCTTTTTCCATCACCGACTTAATTTTTTCTCACCTTCCGCATCGAGGAAATGGTAATTCGTACTAGTTACGTATTTAATCCGATATCATATTCGAATGCCAATTTATCATGGAACTCGTTTTTCGGGCTAATAATTTTGCATTCTGCAAGCAAAATATTTCTCTGATAAATATCATTGGCTGGTGTACGTTGCGGGAGGGAAGTCGTCTAAGGTTGCCTCTCCGAAAAACGGATTTCGTAATACGATTCATCTAAGCTCGTATGACTATCGGATGTACTTTGGTAATAGATCGATATTTGCTCGTTACTGTACGTTTTGCATATCACACCGGCACCGAGAATAAAAAAGTCGAACAACAATCTGGCGCAGTTTGCCGGAGTCTGCGGCAGCGCAGCAAGTCAAATCCTCGGTCATAAAGAAAAACTTTTTATTCGAAATATAGTATTCGATCAAAAAAGTAAATTGCTGCAGCACGTTAGAATGCGGTGTTATTGTCCGGCGCTCACATATATCTATTCGGAAATTAACCTTCGTATTCGCCACGTCATTTCTTTCTTTTTTACTTTCCTCCGCACATTTTTATATGCTTTATTCCGTTTGATTATACAGAATGCATTGAACGGTCATCTAGTTTATCATAATTAAACACGAGTTAGAGGTGACTGATTTTCTTGGAAATGTGATAAGGAATATTTAAATCGTGAATTCACCACAATGACATGATACATAAATATAAATATATAATTTTATTTGATTAATTTACGCATATTATTTAAATTGTATTCAATATTACACGTATATCATTAACGTTATGACGGTACTGAGAACGGTGAATAAATTAATTTTTCCACGCTGTACATTTTTATTCGCATTTTAAAAACAAAATCGAACATGAGGCTCGAAACTCCGAACCTCACGTTTCGTCGCCGCGTCAATCTACTTTACCTGCGCGGTCACCAACCATCTTAACATTTCTACAAATAGTCGCCTTGTGAATTGGCGAGTTATCATTACAATGGTCGATTACGAATCTCGGCATAAAATTTAAAGGCGAAACGTTAATTTTAACTAATGAAACGTATTTGTTAAACACTTTTTTTAATTTTTTAAACATTTTTAAAATTTACTTTTTAATTAGTCGCAATTGTGAGTTACCGTCATATCTTTCATTCTATACGTTGCCATTATTTATATATAATTTTTCTCCTGGGTAACATCAACAATTATTCGTTCTCAAATAAACTTAATCATCTTAATGACTCATTTAATGATAAATTTTTTTTTGCTGAACTTATTATTATGTATAAACTCAATTTAAACTTAAGTAATTTTATGTTTATCAAATGAAATTCAACAGATTAACGTATAATTTGCTTTTTATGCTAACCACACATTTTGGTGATCAAAACTATGTATGAAATTTATTGCTTATACGGCTTGGATAGCGAAGTTTTGATTGAAATAATACTCAAATACAATACCCATAATGACAACTGTTATATCCGTTTGTTTCATACTAACTGTAGTTACAAATCGTATCGTATCGAATTAATTAAACGAACGCAAATATTTTTCGTGTCGTCTATCCAAAACTTTTAAACTCACATTTATTATGAAAGAGTTTAACACAATTATGGGACAATTATACGATATTTATACGAATAACGATGCCCATAAAAATAAAAAGTAAAAAACTTCCGGAATATTAATCTTGAGGAAAAAAAACTTTAATAAAAAAATATAAATATGAAGATAAGAAACTGAAAGAGTAAAGTAATAACTATGATTGAATGTTGAAAACAACATTCTTATGATTGAATTATGAAAAGTTCCTCTAAATTTATCAAACCATTCGTTCTTTTGATAAAAACTAAAAAAATCATTTAACTCTAATAGCCGTAATTTTATGAAAGTAATAATTTAGAAAATTTATTTTAAAAACATTCTTTTTCATCTAGATAGCTTTTTTATTATTTTTTAATTTCTGAAGAAGAACAGTTCTTCAAACATTTTAAGTTATTTAATTAAAAATAATTTTTCAATTTCTAACGTTCATAATGAGTATTTTTTTATTTTTCATTTCTAATAATCTTTCTAATTTCATATTTTAAATTCACAAATAAATGAGCACAAAATAATTCAAAATGGGTTTGATATTAAGTTTAACATTTGTAGAACAATTTCATTAAGTATATGAAAGTTGAAATGCTGCAACTAGTATCCTGGTATTAGATATTATCTGAACGGGGTAAATATATTTCTTGTCGTATTTAGATATGCAAAAGGCGTCCATCAAGTATCGGAAAGGAACGTCTCACTTTGAGTGTTTACACGTTCGATTGGAATCAGGGGTTTATCTCGATGATTTACAATGGACGAGTGTTTAGTTGTTTTTATTTGGGTAACGAAAGTAAAGGAACTTTTGGGTCTAGTTTGCTTAGTGGGAAATTCAACTACTTTCATGTCAACATGTTAAATATGCATGAGTCGTAATTGATAAAATTTGCAGCAATTCTCGAAATTAACTTATAATTTCAGCTTCGTTAACAAGCGAAATGACAACAATTTTTTAAACATAAAAAATACAGTATAATTAATAAATAATAAGTTATAATAAACATTAAATTAGTTATATTATGATATATTAATAATTTACTAGCGAAAAAAATAATAAAATTATGAAGATAAAAAAAGCTCAATAAAATTATTTTATAATATAATTTTTTTTCTCTGTATAATAATAAAATAAATTGGATATATTATTTTTTTTGTTAGGATTTAAAAGAAGTTTTATTCTAAGAACATCAGTTTCTATTAATCGTCAAGTGTCATTGCGCTCGAGTAGCAAAACAACAGAGAAATGCAATAGACAAACTTCAAATTGTATGTCCATATGCAAAGGACGTCTATCAGGCATTGGAAGAGAAACAGCTCGAATCAAGTGTTTGCACGTTCGATGGGAAATAGGTGTTCATTTTGAAGATTTATAGCGTGGGATGTTCCGTCTTTTTATAAGAAAAACAGAGTTAAAATGTGTAAAAGAATTTCGACAGTCCTGCGTTACGTAAAATTATTTCTGACGTTTGTGCATGTTAAAAGTACATGGCTCGTTGTTTGAATAATGAAACGTACTATGAAATCGCCGTATTCAGATAACAGGTTTTTTGTTCTACTTTTTCATTAATTGGACGTTTAAAGCGTTTTCTTCGTTAATTCAACAAAAGTTATTCATGTATGACTGATAATTAAATGTTGTAATTCAAACAAACATTTTAACTGTTAAAAATCAAATAAAAGAATTTCACCTTGAAATAAACCGTTTTGTATCGCAGATTCACGCATTACTTGTCAATTGTAAAACCTGTGCTAGCAATCTTTCTCAGTTAAGTTTCAAACGCAGCCAAGCGTGAAATTATTTTTGTTTCTATTTAACGATGCAGAATGGCGTGAAAATGTAAGGAACAACGTATTTGTCATATTTTTTCTGGTGTTGAAACTGTCATTGCGAACAATCTTTGTACTCAAATATATTTGAGTAGATCAAATCATTCACATTTTTGTCATTCATATAGAAGTGTGATTCTTTTGTGAGTTTTTGAAAGTACTTACAAAATAATGAACCGCCACGCGCAATTTTGCAGCAGAAATTTTATTTTTTTTATTGTTAAAGTATTTTCATGAATGACAATATAAAAAATTTTCCTCACATTATTGATTATATCATCAATTTTACAAATTTATAGTGAATAATGTTTGGTGCGAATCATTGCAAAACACCAAACAATGAAAATTAAACGAAGAAGATTGGAAAAATCTGGAATTCGTTTATCAGGTTTTTTTCATGATTTATAGCAAAGGTTTCTGTACGGTGTTTTTATTTTTTTTTTTTCAGAATTTTAAAGTGAAGCGAAAAAGCGAGTTCTGAGGATTATAGGAAATTACCTGCGGAGGAGCACGCGCTAAGAAAATAAACCACTCGAAGAGCGAAACTAGAAACACGTCGTGATCAATAATCACTCGAACACCATTGTATGTTTATGAACATCCTTTTGTGTGCTCGCTTTGAGGTTCATCACGTAAATTAACGTCAACGAATTCTACAGCGAAATTTTGCGATGAAAATTTGACGTTACTCGAACAAGCTTTTGCGCGTTGAAATAAAAGTCAATTTAATGGGACACGTGAAGTTATACAAAAATGACGAAAATTAAAAAATTTAACAAATTCCATAGCTTTACTGAAATAAAAATAATTGTAAGATGATAATTTAAATTAAAATCGACAGAATCGTATTGGGAACGAAAAGTTATACACATACAGTAAATTTTCGATAGGAATTATTCGAATTTTAGTATTAACTGGATTTTAATGGATTCGTCATTGAAAACTTTCATTTGCAAAATTATGATGGGTGAAACGAAAAATAAAACGTTCGTAGTACGATGTCATATCACCGAATTGCTTTTCTGATGACTACTCGTAATATTTCAAGATGAATTTGAACAAAAATATTAATACTTTCAAATCGGAAAACAGTTCCACTTGAACGAAAATAAATTACGTAAATATTTGTATAAAATTCAGATCGATTTAAAATTTAAAAATAAATGGAATGGTTTTTTAATTATTATTTTTGTTTTTTGAATGTACCTTGAAATAGTCATACATAAAATTTAACTAATTTTTATCGCATTGGATATTAACTTTCATTCGCAGAATAAAAGTTACAACGAATAAGAATATTAAACTTGAAATTTGTGTAAAAATTTATGAACCAGTGTCCAAAAAAAAGATGATATTCACCTTGGCTAAAAGCAATTCCACAGTAAAAATTTATTCTTTTCAATAAAAACTGAATCGTTATAACTGAATAAATAGACAGATTCATTTTGAACATTTTTATGAATGAGTTATTCATTAATATATGCAAAGTTGGATTACATTAAATAGGTAATAATAGAATTTTTTCAAAAAATTACGTAATTTCAACATTTCTTAGAATATACGTTTAATTTCGACAAATAAAATAAAATTAAAAAGTACATTAATTAAGAAACAAGTTTTTATAAATCACAAAAGAAATAAAGCATTATTTTGTATTAAAATATACAACTCGAAAGTTTGTTCTTGCAAAAAATGGACAATAATATAATTGAGTAGTTTGACAAGCATGGTTTCCAATTTTATAGTTATCCAATTCCATTTGTGTAAATAGAAAAGACAGCTGAAATGCGATTTGCATGAACTGCCGCCTACGAAATTTGACCAACTCTTGATTATGGGCAAAATTGTCGAAGAAGTCGAATGAACTACATCGTCGGTTTATACATATCTGTATTGCGAAATGAATACAACTTCACAGAATCGTCGAATGTAATGAAACTCAGAGTCAAATCAGTAAAATGAAATCAAATTACAATTCCGTTTGGTTCGAATAATTCAAACGTATCATTCTAGTGGCACTGAATTCGGTTTCAAAATTTCACCAATATAATGAAATCCGTGAACTAATTTCGCAGTAATCACCGCTGGCAAATAATCATGAAAAAAAATAAGCACCGATTTTAATCACGGCACGTTATCGTTAACAGCGCTTGGATTTATTTCACCGCGTCGATTCATGCGGAAAGTTATCGAAAACTCGATCATTTACTTCAAATTGAATAATTCTCGCGTCGATGTTTCCCATGACACTTTAAGTGGTACCAGCGCGCAAGATTGTTGCGTTTAAAAAATTTATCGTTTACACTTACTTTTTGCGTGCGAAGTAACGCATAAAAATTTGCGCGCTTCGTACAGAATTATTCAACGAGAATGTGTCAAGAAAATGAATTGCTCAGTGAGACGCAGAGCATGCGAGCAAAGCGCGAAACAACGTGTTTTTATTTGATCAATAATTACTCGCGTATGAAGGTACGTACGTTTACAGAGTTATCCCGTAAACATCAAGAAAATTTATTGTTTACGGTGAAAAAAATATAGTGGTGCGTTCAAACGTAATAAAGCAAGATGAGTAAGTGATTCATCGGAGCGCGGGCTTTTTGGCCGTTACTAAATTGCACATTAATCGAGTTCTCGAATTACTAAACATCGCTACTACGTTTCGTGTTAATTTAACAAAGTACTTTGTAACTTGTTTGATCTTAACGAAAGCTCGCTTCGCGGCCAAAAAGCACAACTTGTATCGTATTTTTTACCTGAATATCAATTGCGTTGACAATTTTCATTTCAGAATAACGCTTCAAATTAAACTTCGAACTGTATTTAGATATGTAAAATGCGTCTGTCAGAAATCAGAATTGCGTGAACGCGAAACGCCTTTCCTACCGTTTACACTGTTGATATAGTAATTAACCGTTTATTTCGTACCGAGATTTACGTTGCTTGCGTTGAAAAATCTTGGCAGGGAAGTTGTCCAATTAGCAATTAAATTAATTTATCTCGATAAATATCTGAAAATGTTCATAGGATTAAAGGACATCAATTATTTCATTTTTTACATTTACATAAACCTTGAAAACATATATTTTTAATTAAAAATTAATTATGATATATTACGAAACATTTCAAGGTTACAAAAATGATTATGTAACAGATGAAGCGAAAAAAAATTCACAAGTTTTTCATCGTGCGATTATGACATCAAAATAATTGTCCTATAAATAATAAAATATTAAGCTATTAATAGGGAATGGAATTATAAAAAGGTCATTAATTGAATTACGAGCTGTGTAAAGCAAAGCAAGTAATTGGTTGACAAGTCAGGTTAAATATTCGACGTAAATTATCGTCGGAGACAAAAAAATGTAGACGACGGAAATGCGCGCACCTTTTTTCTACGTGATGCTCGACTGTTTTTAGATCAAGGCTGACGTAGAGACGCATTTAATAAATTTCAAATTGTATTTAGGTATGCAAAATGCGTCTGCCAGAAACGGCAAAAGGAATGTCTTTTGGCGTGTTTGCACGTCGGTGCGAATTATGGGTTTTAGTTCGATGGTTTGCCGAGTGTGTATTTATGTTTTGCCGTGCTGCAGAAAATGATTTAAAAGGGCGTTTGAAAAATTCATTGATCGGAACCCCCGTTGACATTGTCGAGAAAAGCCGTCGCATTAACATCACCAGCAGCGTAGAATTCGCGCGAATTATGAATTGTAGAATAAATCCGTGGATCGCGACTGCAGCGCACTTTATTATCAGGGCGAGCAACCAGACAATAAACATCTTCCATACGAGAGCTAACTTATTTAGCATAAATGGACGACCGATTTAGCTACGAGAATGCAAACTTTTTATAGACGCGCTTGCGTCTCATTTGGCTCGTCCTTATTTAATATTATTAATCGCACGAACGAGTTCGTAGGAGTCGCTAAATCAGCTCCAAATACGCAGTTTAATTTTTGTATTCACGGCTATAATTCACGTGCTTACGACCCGTGACACTTACATATTTTATACGTCATGTGTTATTGTTTATTTCGATTCTTTCGGGCAAGATTTCCGACACAAAAGCAATACGATTTAGCGAGACGTTTTTGCATCACATTGCCGCGTGCTTGTTACAATTTCCATTAACAATTGTTACACGGAAAATATGTCCATGGCATACGTACGGAACTTTATTTGTTGCAAACCATTGGCCAGCGTTATTTACGACACACAATATCGATGCGCACAGTATACTGTTCGATATTTCTCTATTCGCACAAGAGTCGGAAACTTTGGAAGATAAAATCTTCGATGAATTCTTGTTTTGTTGCAGTGAAATTAGACGTTATACAACTTATTCAAAAACACTTTTTTTATTTATTTGTCTGTTATTATTTTGTATAATTTTGTATTTTTCAATTGACTTTTTCACGTGATTGACATCTGTAGTGGTTTTAAATGATCATTAAATTGAACTAAAAAAAAATATGAACTCTCAATTTGGTTGAATAAATATAATTACTATAAATTGAACTTAATCGTAAAAATATTGCTTTAAAAGACTGTTTGATATAAATGTTGTTTAATTAAATCATAATTATTTGAAACAGTTTTTCTGTTTAAGTCTATAGTCTTTGTAATTATAAAATCTT